>CM021108.1:426594575-426752127 GCA_007115665.2 Sequoiadendron giganteum
ATGGCACTTGAATTGTCATGAAATATAGAAATAGGCTCATTATACTCAATTTTTATATATCTCAGCATCCGTTTCATCCATAATACTTGAGTGCAATTATTTGCAACAACAATATATTCTGCCTCAGCAGTAGATAAGGAAATGGAATTCCACTTTTTACTTAGCCAAGACACCAAATCTTCCCTAAGAAGAATGCAACACCACTTATAATTTTCCTATCATCTACGTCTCTTGCCCAATCTTCATCTATAAAGGCATTCAGGGTAAAATCATCATCCTTAGGATACCAAAGACCAAAATCAACTGTTCCTTTCAAGTATCTGAAAATCCTCTTTATTGTAGTCAAATTTGATTCCTTTGGATCAGGTTGATATCTAGCAACCATGCACAAATCATTCATAATGTTTGGTATGGTCTGAGTCAAATATAGCAATCCACCAATCATTGACCTATACCTTATTTGATTAGCCTTAAGAGAATCATCATTTTGTGTTAACTTGCATCTGGTTACCATGGGTGTACCAACTGGTTTTGAGTCTTCCATGCCAAACTTTTTTAGTAACTCTTTTACATATTTGCACTGAGATATGAAAATTCCATCATCTAACTGAGTTATTTGAAATCTTAGAAATAATTTCAGCTCTCCTATCATTGATATCTCAAATTCACTTTTCATTTCATTGGAAAATTTCATGCATAAGTCATCATCACCTTCAAAAATAATGTCATCAACAAAAACTTCAATAATCAACTCTTTATCATGATCCATCTTGAAATACAAATTGCTTTCAACAGCACCTTTATTGAATCCAAGCTTCAACAAGTATTTATCCAATCTATCATAACATTCTCTAGGGGCTTGTTTGAGTCCATATAGTGCTTTCTTCAATCGAAAAACCATTTCTTTTTCATCAGTCAGTTGAAATCCATCCGGTTGCTCAACATAAACTTATTCTTCTAATTCGCCATTTAATAATGCTGACTTTACATCCATTTGATAAACTTTGTAATTCTTGAAAGTAGCATAAACAAGAAATAACCTTATCACTTCAATTATAGCAACAAGGGAAAAGGTTTCTTCAAAATCAATACCTTCCATCTGTGAATATCCTTTACATACCAGTCTTGCTTTGTTTATGACCACTTCACCTTGTTCATTTAGCTTATTTCGAAAGACCCATTTGCTTCCAATCATATTTTTGCCTTGAGGTCTAGGAACAAGATTCCTTGTATCATTTTTATTGATCTACATCAGTTCTTCCTTCATTGCTTCCATCCAATATTCATCTTTACATGCTTCATTGACATTACTAGGCCCAGTCTTGGAAATCAGGCAATATTCTTCTGCAATTCCTCTTCTAGTCTGCACACCTTTGTTCTTGTCTCCTATAATCTAATTCTTAGAGTGATTTAGCTTTACATACCTTGAAAATTTTGGATTCTCTTTGAATTCTGGTTCTTCTATTCTTTCTTTTGCACTTCCACCAACTTCTTCTTCATGATTCTCTTGATTCATCAGAACAATTTAAATTTGATTATGTGTCTGCGTATTATTTCCATTATCAGTACTATCTTGTTGGTCATCTGAATCATATCCACAGTATCTGGATGATCTAATAGTGTCTTCATAAACTCTGACATTTGAACTTTCAACTATTTTCTTCAATCTTCTATTGTAGCACCGGTATGCCTTGCTCTTAGTAGAGTAACCTAGAAAGATTCCTTCATCACTTCCAGCATCAAACTTTCCAATATCTTCATCTCTCTTAATATAACATCTACTTCCAAAGATTTTGAAATACGTAATAGTAGGCTCATAACCAAACCATAGTTTAAAAGGAGTCTTACCGGAATTACCATTAACATTTACCTGGTTGATAGTGTATACAACAATGCTTGCAACTTCTCTCCAGTAGATATGAGGAACATTACCTTCCAAAATCATAGTTCTAGCAACATATAGAATTGTTTTGTTCTTTCTTTCAACAACTTTGTTCTATTAAGGGGTCCAGGGATTAGATAACTGTCTTTTGATTCCATGCTCTTCACAAAATGTATTGAACTCCTAGGAAGTGAATTCACCACCTCTATCTGATCTTAAGCATTTGAACTTCAAACCTGTCTCATTTTCTGCCAAAGCTTTGAAACATTTGAAATTTTCTAGAGCTTCATGGTTTTCTCTCAAGAAAGCAACCCATATCATCCTAGAGTAATCATCAATGATCAACATAAATTATCTTTCTCCTTGTAGACTTTTGATTCTGGATGGACCACATAGATCAATATGAACTAACTCCAATACACCATTGGAATGATGTTTTCTCTAAAAATAAGTTCTTTTCTACTTTAACATCCGACATTCCTTGCATATAGTGTTAGTAGGCTTGAATAACTTAGGTAGATTTTTGTCTGCTTGAATGGAGCTTACTTTGAAAATGTTATCAAAATTCACATGAGACAGCCTCCTATGCCATAACCAACTTACATCAACTTGAGCAATAAAGCAACTTTCACTAGGAACATTTAAGTGAAAAATATTACCTCTTTTCTTTGTACCTTAAGTAATTAAATTTCCAGAGCTTCCCAATATCGTGCACTTGCCTTCTTTGAACTAAATATTGTATCCCTTTTCTACCATCTATCCAAAACTCAACAAGTTATGCTTCAATCCTTCAACATAAAGAATATCATCAGTATTATATTTACCACCAAGAGAAATAGTGCCTCTGCCACAAATCACACTAGCATTGTTATCTCCAAATCTTACAACACCACTGTCATACTTTTCCAAGCTTAGAAACTTGCTTTTTTCACCAGCCATATGATGTGAGCATCCGCTATCAATCACCCATTTATCCTTTTCATCAATTTTGGCTGCAAGAGCTTTCTCAATATTCTGATTGTTAGCAGATTCAATGGACACCATACCATTTTCCTTGATAGAAATGAATACCCATCCATATTCATTTCCAGTTTATCAGATTCATCATCAGTAACACCTTCTTTAGTATAATAAATTTTCTTTTGAAATCTAGACTTTTCAGGTTTATACTTAGAAACTCTTTCAAGACACCTTGATGCAAAATGATCTATCTTACTGCAAGAGAAACATTTAATAGGTAGTTTTCCTTTGTACTTACCATGTCCTCTGGATTCTCTTTTCACAATCAATGCTTTCAACTCTTCTAGCTCTCTTTCTTCATCTTCAATATGTCTCATCTCATCTTCATATTTGAATGTCTTTCTGGAACTTTCTCCTAGATCTTACCTTTTTTGGCTTTTTTTGGATACAATAGCTTTAAATGCAGATTCTGTTTTAGGAGTAGACTCACCAAATTCACTCAACTCAAAGGCAGCTAGTTTTCCAATAAACATGTCTCTTGTCACATTTGTTACTCTTCCGAGCTCTTCAATAGCACGAGCTTTTGTTTTATAAGAAGTAGACACATATCTGAGCACTTTAGCCATAATTTCATCTTCATCCATGACTCCATCGACACTTGTAATAACCATCACTAGTTCAGTTACTTTATGCATGAAGGAAAAAATGTTTTCATCTTCACTCATCTTCACTCATCTTCAAGTTCTCCCACTTGCATTTTAGGATTGTTAGCTTAGAAATCTTCACTTGAGCATCTCCTTCATACAATGTTTCCCATTTCTTCAGGATCTCATGTGTTGTCTTCAGACCTATCACATTTGTGATTTTTGAATCTGTCAAAGCACTCAATAACGCTTCAATATCCCTGATGTTGATTTCAGCTTCTTTGATCTCATAAGGAGTAGTAGGACCATTCTGAGGAATATTATATATATTCTTCGTAATCTTCCAAAAGGGTTCACCAATGCACTTCAAATGAAACTTCATTCTTATCTTCCATAGAGAGTAATTTGTACAATCGAATTTGGGACTATCCTTCTTGTATGGTGCCATCTCAGATGATGTCAAGCTATTAGAATTCTTTAGAGGAACTTGCTCTGATACCAATTGTTGAAAAACCAAGGATAGACAACTGAGAGGGGGGGTGAATCACTTGTTACAAAATTTAAAATTATTCAACCTTAATCAACCTTTAATATCAGATCTGTTAATTAAAAGTGAAAGCATAAGTCAACAACACATCAAAAATACATGAACACCAAGATTTTTATATGTGGACACCCTGTTAGGGGAAAAACCACGGTGGATGTCATTCCACAAGATCATACCCTATTAGAAGTATAATGAAAAATGAATAAGGAATGCACATGCATTCAGGCACACTGCCTAGAGCTCACTACTCAAAGGGAAGGCTCACTGCCTTACATAAAACAATCAGATTAAATCCATCTAATTAGGTTGAACTAAGAAATTAGCTTCTACAAAAGCCTGATGACAGTTCCGGTTAGGCACAAAAAACACTTCTTCACACTTCACTCAATATTCTTCACACTCTTCTCTAAAATCAAATGATCTGATATTTATTCACACATTTAACATACATTCACCGAGCATACAACACACACACACACAAACACTTAAAAGTGAAGAAAAAATTGCTCTTATATATCTGCTACATGAATTTACATCAACAACTCTGTCAACCACAAATAAAGAGTGAATTACAACTTGTCAACCCAATTCATTAACAAATATCAATGCGCACCAACCTAAGTCAGTCACATAGTAATGAAGACCTAAATCAACATCCTTGAACATGCCAATCAATAAAAGATTAATCCATAAGGATCCACAACACACTACCACCATTATGTTGGCCAAGGACATAAAAATATTGAGCACACAAAGGAAAATCTTTGATCACGAGCACACCGATCAATGCAGGTGTACCACAATGATAGAGAACAATATAGAAACATCACTGAACATCACAGTAGCATACACAATAACTCAATTTTCCAGAATTGCATTCTCTTCTTCGAAAAACACCTGCTACAGTAACAAAATAACTGTAAGAACTCAGAAAATTATAACTCACTCCAATATTGATGCGTACCACTGAAAATTCTGAAAAACATACTAGATAGGCTTAGAAATAAACCATTTAATGCATGACCTCTGATTATCAACATACACAAATTTCCACCATTCTGATCTTCACAGCTTCATAGATTGCCTGCAACATATTTTTTCTAATTTTCTCAATTTCCTCGATATATACAACCTTTAGAATCATTAATGCTAATAGTGCTGACATCAATGACAACCACATATCAGCAACACAACCACAACATCTAACAATAACATCATCATCAAGGTAAGAAAAGTCCTCAGGAATAAGATTTACCTTCAAAGGCTCTTGTTTGGATTTTTTCTTTTCTGTATCCTCCTCATCTCGACCCCTAATCTCCTTGTTTTGCTCCTCCTTGGGCAAGTCCTACATAGGTGAATCCTCAATGGCCACCATCTTATGACCATAATCCTTGTCATTACCAACTAAATTAGGGTCCTTGGTCAGATTCTCTGAGGCCTTGTTCTTCAGGTTAGCAATACACATCGATAGCCTCCTGGGTTTATCAACCAAACCCACAACATTATCTTGTGTCCCCACCTCAAGGCCACCACCAACATCTCTACCAAAAACCACCTCCACAGAGTTGGGAGAATGATCATCCGACCCCACCTTTATGTCCTCACTCCCAGAAAGGGAAAGATGCTTAGCTGCCCTATTACTCTTAACACCAACCACCTTCCTCTTCTTCAAAGACGTAGTTGTAGTCGTAGGAGAAACATCCTCCTCCTCTTCATTCCATTCCTCCTCCTTATCTAAAGAGGACACCAACCTCGATGACCCAGACACATCACTTAAAGTCTTCTCCTTGCCCTTGATGGTAGGAGCAGGGATACGAGTCTTGACATGTTCCATAATTAATAAAATAAGCCCTTCATGGAGGATGAGGACCCTCCTATTCTTTAGATGTGCGTATACCAAGACCTCCAAAGATGATAACAAAAATAAAAGAAAAGAAATGAACAAACCATGTCTAAAATGGTGATCGATAATAGCCCTAAACCTCCCTTCCAGAGTCACGTAATGCATCAACACCTCAACAATGCTCACCTAGATTTTCTTGAGGGAAGTTCTCTCATAGCCCCAACTCTTCAATTTGATTAATTGCTTCCGCTCATCATCTTCAAAAAACTGGACCATTGCCTCCTCATTACTCTTTTTATCCTTGAATAAATTTCAGCCAACTATCGACATCTAAATAATAGTGGCAATGAAATCCTCAATTACCTCCACTTCCAGAACTTTAACCTTGAGCTTTCGATTATTCCAGAAAGAAAAAAATTGCATCAAGGAATTAGGGTCATGCTCATGTAGTCTCTCAAAAAGTGGAGTAAAATTACCATGATAAAAAATATTCCAAAGTTTCTTCTTTCTCTGAATGTCCCCACAAGAATGTGGATCGATTCTGCTCCTGTCACCACCCATGGCTACCAACACATGATTCACAAAACTCTTGCAAAAAACACTGAATTGAAAACCAAAGAGAAACAAGACACCCACAGTGCGTGCGAAATGGAGGAAGGTACTAGATCATAAATGCCACATCACCTCAGCCCATGCCATCATTCCTTAATAAACTCCTAGCTTTCTCAAGAAGGATCAATCCCTCCTCCCACAAATGAAATTCATTTAAATTGACAACCTCATTGGAAAAAAACTCTGCCAACGAGTTTCCTTTTTGGTAAATGTGAGAGATGCGAGTCTCTTCACAAGATTGCAATATGATTATTATATCTTTAATTAGCTGGTTGACATTCCAACTTGGATTATGAGTGCCACATAGATAATTTATTATGTTCATAGAGTCACCTTCTACCCATAATTTGGATTACCGTTTGTTGATAGCATATCTAACACTTATGAATGCAACCTCCACCTCCATGCAATGATTTGGCTGAGTTCCCTATGGGAGTGCCACCACACTAGGGAATCCACCAACATCATTTCTTAACACCCCCCACAACTTGCAGGCCCAAGATTTACCTTCTCTGCCGCATCAAAGTTAACTTTAACCAAACCAAAGGGAGGAGGCTACTATTTGGTGTTCAATCTAGCAACTGAGCTTGACTTAGGATTCAAAATTGGAATTGAAATAATATTCCAATTAGAACTCACTACAAGCTCATAACTAGCAAGGCAAGCATAAGGGACACATTGAGCAGAATCATAATGAATCAAAGCAAAATTTTCAAGAATGGCTCGTCGAATCTTGATAAAAAGACTATCAACCTTGAGTTTAAAATCTTGAAAGATTCTGTTATTTATTTATTTCCATAATCCCCAAGTAATACACGGGGCCATAAGGTCCCATAGCCTCCACAAAAAAGGAGAGGAAGAAGGGAAAGTCCATTGATCAAAAAACTTAGCAAGAGAATCCAGAAAGACCCAACCAAAATGCCAGAGTCTGAGAAATTTACTCCAAAGGGAAAAGAATAATCACACTAAAGGAGAACATGGAATTATTATCACCATCAACTTCATAAAGAACACATCTATTAGGAATTGAAAACCCACTCTTACAAAAGTTGTCTTGCGTTAAAAATTTACCTTGCATAAGCAGCAGAAGAATACATTCACTTTGGGAATTAGGTTCTTATTCCATAACTTCCCCCCAAAAATGGAAAGAGGCATGGATTTCCAAAGAACTCATGAGAGAAAAATCCACTGAAAAATTACCACTAGCATAGGGGGCCCAAATGACTCTATCCGGTCTAGGAAAAGAGTGGATCCAAACCTTACACAAGAAGTCCTTCAAAACCTTCAAATATGGGTCCCAAACCTCAAAATTCTTCCACTCACCATCCTAAAAATAATCAACTACCTTGGGCCGAAAAAGGAATTTACACAATGGTACAATAGGGGGAGCCCAAGGAAGACAAATAAGAGGGCATACCCCACACGAAAAATCTTCCCAGAAAAGAATACTAGTACCATCGCCCAATAACCACTTAACACCTCTAGCAATCAAGTCCCTGTAGAACATTATATTCCTCCAAAAATATGAACCAAAGGGAATCTCCTATGAAGAAAAAATGTTCTAAGGTCTCTCCAAACCATATAGATACTTATTAATCACCAAAGGGGCCCACCCAACATCCCCATTCAAGAGCCTCCAAACATTTTTTCGACAAAAGAGCCTTATTAAAATATTTTAAATTTCTAATACCAAGAACCCCCCATTCTTCTATCTACACACCAACTTCGAGGCCACAAGAGAAATTTTGGATTTAGTCTCAACCCCTTACCAAGGGAACCTTCTCATTATCTGTTCCATTTTATCTTCAAAATTTATAGGAATCTTGAAAAGAATCATAACGAACAAGGGAAAATTCTGATGAGTGGATGAAATAAGGTAAATTCTACCTGCCTAACTGAGGAGCACACCTTTCCAACCATCTAAATTCCTGCTGAATTTATCCAGCAAACCCAACCAAAAGGAATCTAGAACCTTGGAGATGCACAAAGAGAGCCCCAAATAACAAGATGGGGAATCATCTCTATTGCAAGACATCCAATAGCAACTTAACAATCAATATCAACTTAACAACTGGCTCTAACTTCCTTAATAGAAGAAAAACCCATCATAATAGTGTCATCAATGAATTGTTGGTGAGTAATCGGATCACATCTGGATGAAGGAGAAAGACCCCTCAAAGCACCAAAATGAAGTACCTTTTGGATATTACGACCCAAAGCCCTTTCCATCAGGATGAAAAGAAGCGACGAGATAGGGTCTCCCCGCCTCAGTCCACGTGAACTCTGGAAGAAAGAAGAAGGAGAGCCATTCACCAGGATAAAAAATGAGGGAGAAGAAATGAGTTGCTCAACAAGTTGGAGAAACTTCTTACAAAAACCAAACTGGTCCAAGACATTCAAAAGAAATCTCTAGCTCACTCTGTCATAAGCTTTGAGTAGGTCCAAATTTAGGAAGAAGCCCAGTTTTTTAGACACATTAATGGAATGAGAAAGCTCATGAACTATAATAATAGAATCAAGGATTTGACGACCCTTAACAAAACCAATATAGTGCTTTGAAATCAGATTTAGAAAGAATTTTTCTAATCTAGAAGCAAGCACTTTTGAAAAAAATTTATAAATAGAATTATAGAGGCTGATTGGGTGAAACTCAATAAAACTCTTTGGATCAGTAGATTTAGGAATCAAAACAATGAAATTCACATTAAACTCTTTGAGTAGACTTCTTGAGCCAAAGAGCTCCTTAGTAGCATTAATCACATCCTCAAAGACAATCTCCCAACATGATTGGAAGAACACAAAAGGAAAGTCGTTAGGGCCAAAGGCCTTGTTACCTTCAAAAGAGAAAACTACTTCTTTGAATTTCGAGACCGAAGGAATAGCCATCAGATCCTTATTCAAATTATCCATCACAACTTTAGGAATAACTTCCAGAGAGGCATCTAAACACCTCTAATCCCAGAAAAAATCATCCATCAAGAGCTATTCAAAGAACCTTATAGCCTCTCTTCTAATAGCCTCCTCATCTTCCAACAACAACACATCATCTCTAATCGAGAAAATTATATTTGATGACTTATGCCTAAGAGCAGTGAGTTGAAAGAACTTAGAATTATGGTCCCCAAACTTCAACTAGATAACTCGAGACATTTGCCTCTAGAAATCCTCCTCCTTGATAATGATATCATGTAGTTGCACAAGAAGACTATCTTCCAATAACTGTAGATCCTTCGATTGGATGACATGCTAGATATCATTCAAATTTTTAAGAAAAAAACTTTTAGAATCAAAGAAGTGACCAAATGACTCTTTGTTTCATTTTATGAGATTCCTCTTAACAAAATTCAACTTCTTGGCAACTCTGAACATCACACAACCATCTATGTTAACTGGCCACTATTTTTTGATACAATCCATAAAACGTGGATCCCTTAACCACATGGATTCAAACTGGAAATGAAATCTCTTCTTACTCCCAAGCCTATCAACAACAAAATAAATATGGAAGTGGTCGGACCCACATCTGGTAATAGAAGACAAGGAACAAACGAATTCCACAAACCAAGAAGTAGAGGTTAAAGCTCTGTCTAATATAACTTGAATATTATCCATACCAACACGCCGATTGAACCAAGTAAAACTAGCTCCTGATAGCTTAACATCAATAAGAGCATTGTCATCAATAATTGATTTAAAATCAAACTTGCTCTTAAGATTGGCTTGAGACCCCCCACTTTCTCATTATCATACATAGGAGTATTAAAATCTCCCATTACAAGCCATGGGAGATCCAAAAAATTCATCCTAAGACTCCCAAGGTCATCTCGTAGCTTTTTCCTAGTTCTCTTTAGGTTAGGAGCATACACTTTAGAAATAACCCAAGAATAAGAATCCCTAAGCAAAAAAAACTTAGTCTCAACATGATTAAAACCATCAACAATCAAGATACCTCTCAACAACTTAGCATTCTAAAAAGTGGCCACACCACTCGAAGCTCCTTTAGATCTAACCCCATGAAACCCACAATTTTTATAGAATAGATTCTTCAAAGCTTCCAACTTATCAATCTGCATTTTTCATTTCTTGTATCAACAAGATATCCGACTTATGATCCCAGACAAGATTCTTCAGGAGGTCTTGTTTATGTAAGTTATTCAACCCCTTGATATTCCATGAAATGATCTTCATTTGCAAGAAGAGGGGGTGCTCTTAGAGCACAAATAAAAAAGGGTTTTCTAGACCCCCTCAACAATATCCTACTTGCACTCCCTCTCCCTACTCTTTTGCAGGGTAGGGCTGCCCTAGCCCCTTGACTCAGACCCATAATCCATTTTCTACCTTCTTGTGGTGATGCCTTTGTGAGGCTGAGGGGGGGGAGAAGAAGATTTATTCTTCCTACCACACACTTGGGTGAAACCTTTTTCATATTTACTCACATAATCAACCACTACCAGAGCACCATCACCCACCACCGACTTTGAACTAGTAAGTAGAGGAGATGGCAGAAACAAACAACTCCAACACATGCCTTTTTGGAGAGCGTGCAATCTCTGAGACATGATCCATATCTTGAGTGAAAGAGCGACCAAAAACCTCCTCCACAGAATTATCCGGATCCTTTCCTACCTCAATAGGAGGAGCAAGAAGATTTTCAATATTCACCTCACCCTACATACCATTTCCAACAGTAGATTCACCTTGGTTCTCTTTAGGTTCCTTTATCTTCCAAACCTTCGTTTGCTTAATAGCCTTAGGTGGGACACCAGTCATAGGGAAATCCTTAGCCCAGTGCCCCATCTTCTTATATTTGAAGCAAGAAAAAGGGATATTTTCAAAAAGAATCCGCTGCTTCCAAGACCCCACCTTGGATTTTAAAAAGATGAACTTAGGCAAAACAACATATTGGTCAATCATGACACAGAACCTGGCTGCCATTAACTGCTTCCTGGAATGAGTGTTCTCATCAATAGAGACAATTCTTCCAAAAGAATTTTCTACCACCTTGAATAATTCTTCATCCCAATATTCCAACATTAGATTTAGAAGTTTTACCCACATAGGAGCAGAATTGGAAAGACATTTGGAAAAACCTATCCCAGGTTCCCAAGGATGAAGAACCATATAGAGATTCCCAAATGATCAAGACCCTTTCACAAACACATTTCTCAGGTCTTCATCATAGGAGAAGGAAAATAAAAAGAAAACTTTATCCATGGGTGCAACTTCCACCTGACCTTTTAAAGCCCACTTCTTATGCACCTAAGTGCGAACCTCCTCAATATTAGGTCGAGGACCTAAAACCTTGCCAACCAGGGAGAAATCTATTTTAGCAATATTCTTGTCAACAAGAGAGTTTGGGATAGAGAAGGTAAAACACCTTCCTCGTTAGAAGAAGACACTGACTCAGAAGCAATGCTTTTTCCTTTAAGCTTAGAGGAGAAAAGGTCAGACCATTTTTGACCTAGCAAGGAAGACTTCCCTGTCGGTCGATTCTCTCCCATCGAAGAAAGCTCAATCCAGGGAATACTCAAATTAATTGCACAAGATTCCCCTGATGGGACCTCCTCATCAAATCCAACATCCACTTTATCCACTTGGATCTTAGGAACCAACTCTAATGAGGGACAACCATCACAAGACACCTTGAGTGTCTCACCCGCACACTTCTCCTTCGAACACACATCTTTGACCACATCCTCACCGCACAACCCGTCCTTCCCAGATTCATCACCAAGGATTAAAATCTTATCCTCACCTTATGATCCCGCCTTGCCATCTAGAGAATCAAAAAAACCTAAATATGTAGAGAATCGAAAAAACCTAAATATGTATCTTGCCCAAATTGCCATGCACCATGATTCCCTGGGCTTGAGTTCAAATTAAAATTGCTCAAGCCTACCACTGAACCAAAATTCTCTCCAATAGACCACATGCACTTAACCCTTATATTTCTACAAATCCATTTTAACAATATTTCATTTGTTATCATGCCTTCAAATTAGTTTTTGAGAATTCCTTATAAGAATGATTGTTGATTTGGGAGTGAATTGTGGGTTTTGTACCTATGTATAAGTCCTCTTGTAAAGTGAATATTATGAGTCTTCCAAAGGCTAGGGGAAATGTTTTCTTGATGGAATTATTTGGTAATCCTTCAAGATGATTGTTTTGTATTAAATGAGTATATGTTGGACATTAGCCTTGCATAGTATATTCACAAATGTGGTTGGAAGTCGTGTGCGGGAAGGGTTATGCCTCGCCTTGTTGTGTATGTCAATGAGATCTTGTGATTGTGCAAGTTGGATTTTCTCTTTTGATTTCATTGCGTCTCCTAGTTGCTTGTAGGGGAGTGTCTCTCAATGGGGGCCGATGCACAAAGTGGCACCAGGGTAACCCATGTGGGAGTTACATAATTAAGTGATAACCTAAAATGAATTAGGGGGTTGGGTAGTACCACACTAATCAAGGTAAGTGAATGCCTCACTCATGACTCAAGTGCACATTTAGGCTTGGGATGAGTTGAGAAGACTTGGAATGGAAAGGTTAACTACCTCATCCTCATGAGAGGTATGTTGATTCTACATAGGGTTGTATGGGGGTTGAAGATCGATAGAGGCTACCAGGGTAACCCAAGATGGGGGTTGGGGCCTAGGAAGATCTACCAGGGTAACCCATAACAAACTATGTGATGACACTCCTCCTACGACAACCTAGTATTCTTTTGTCTCTTGTCTCCCTTTAGTGTTTGTGTGCATCTAGAAGTGGTGTTATTGTCATGTGATGTTCTATTGTACTTATATATTCAAGTCATGCTAGTCATCTTCTGTCTCTTGACTATTGTTGTGGGATGTTAATGCTATCTCCTATCATGGGGGGTGGACCTTAGGGTTCCACATGGTTGGGTGGAATGTGCCTTGTACTCTGTTGGGTTCCCTCACTTTGTTCGTGTTCATGGTGACTACTCCTGGATTTGAAGAATTTTGCACTTGTCCCAGTTCTGGTGGCCTATATTTCTTGTATTTGTATTTTACCATCTATCACACTTCTGATGTACTCTCCTCACATGTGTTCAAGGAGACACTATTTTTCTTGATGTAATTATGTAATTATTTAACTCATTATTTACCTGTTTTGTAATTATAAAAGTTAATGATGTATCTTACTTACAATAGTTAATGAAATTGATTCGAATTGTATCTATTGATGACATGCTATGGTTAATGATGTTGCTAATGACATTATGATTTAGAGATATGTTTTGATTCTGATGAGGACTGTAGCCATTGAACCTTGAGGGCATCAAGTTGGATCAAGAGGTACTCAAGATTTAATATCTTGAGGAGTGACTTCCCAGGGTTTAGGTATCTTGAGGAGTCACTTCTAAGGATATCATATCTTGAGGAACTTTTTAGTGTGTCAAGATACTTGAATGCGGTTTGAGATGGTGGATCACAGTCTTGTTTTGATTTAGATGGCATAGTTTAACTTTATGTATGTTTATATATGTTTATCATTCTTGTTATTTTCTCTTGGAATCCAATATTATAATCTCTCTTGTAATGGACAATGTAAATGATGGTTATTATTGCATATGTTAGTTAATTAGATGGCCTTTTATACTGCAATAGGTGACATGATATGGATGATTCATATTGTTAGTTGGAATGGTTTAATGTAATGAATTATATTTCTTGTTAGTTCAAATTATTGGATTCTAGTAGCGTAGTCATAGACCTTAGAGGACTTAGGTTATAATATGAGTTATGCTTTCATTTGTAATCTTTAATATGTTTGCACCTTTTTAAAAAAAAAATACTCTATTTTTTTGGTGTTTTAGTGTATTGTCTTCTAGGGTTTCATGGTAGGGCATTACACAAAGCCTACGATCTATCAAGAAAAATATCAATCCCTCTTCAATCGTCTAACTCCATGCTAACATCTATTCCCTCTCACTAGTATTTATTTTATCAATCCTTGCATTCATGCCTATCAGATTGGCTTATTAGAAAACTTATCAATTTTTTTGAAACTCTCAAAATTTTAAAAAATTTCTAAGGGGGCATAGGTCTATCTCATCTTCACCATGACACATTGGGGCATACTATGAGCTGAATTTCTTTGACACAATGTGATAAAACTGTGTTATATCAAAGAGGGGAAAAATGTAGACACTAAATTATTTTTCTAAGCTTGCGAATGTTGTTTTTAATATTAATTCTTCCTCCTCCTTGCATAATTAAATAATTATTTGATTATTCCCTAAGGTCATATTCTCCTATTAATTAAATAACTCTTAATTATTTAATTAATTAATTTTCTCCTTATTCCTCCTTGATTAATTAATTAAATTATTATTATTTAATTACATCACTAATTAATCCTTTTCCACCTATAATTAAATAAATTCGTATTTATTTAATTATTCATGCTCCTATTTTCTTCCTATAATTAAATAATTTTTTTAATTATTTAATTATTCATTAGCTTTTTCTTCTATAATTAAATAAATCTTATTTATTTAATTATTTCCCACTTTTTTCCCTCCACTAATAAATAATTATTTTAACTATTTACTAATTTATCTTTTTCCTCCACTTTCTAATTAAATAATTGTTCCCAATTATTTTAACTAAAAGTCAACTTTTTCCCTCTTCTTCTATAATTAAATATTTATTTTAATTATTTAATTATTCACTTTCCCTCCTAAATTAAATAATTTTATAATTATTTAATTTAATCCAACCATCTCTTTTAATGTGTCATTCTTATCTCTTATCTCAATCAATTTCCACCCTTGATAAGATTTTATTACCTTTTAATCTCCACCATCCATCCTTAACTAAACCCTATTTTTGCGCTAACCCTATTTCATTGCTTCTCAAAGCAATCTCATCCATTGATCTTCATCATTCAAATTTGGTTTTCTATAAAGGAGACCTATCACTTTCGTTTCAAGGCTACAACCACAACCATTATCTTTGATATTTTATTCACTATCTCTATGTTATTGTTGCATTCTACAAATATGAGGGCAAGAGAGCATATAAAGTAAAATGGAGAAGAGTAATGAAGGTGATTCAACCATGGCATAAAAATTATGGTAATATTGCTTTTTTTATTTTATGATTCTATATTCATTTGTGCTTCATTGATGGACCAGGGTCTTTAGGGTTTGAGTTTTATGTATTTGGCGGTTGGTACTATTGATTCATGCCGTTTCCCATGATTTTACCCTATTCTAAAAATTGCATTGCATTTGTAGAATCATCATCCATATAGCATCAAATAAAATATGGCATAACATGTCCTAAATATATAATATCATCATGCATATAGATCATATAAGCAGCATAAATCATAAACATTAAATATCCATATATAATGACATACATATAAGCATAAAGTAATATAATATGCATCTATCCATACATTAACATAAAAATAACAACATAAATTCATAAGCATCCATCACACAAAAATATGCATACATATAACATATCATGTAATCCCCTCTAAAAAAGATGTATCTCATATATATATGCAAAAAATGTGTCATAGTACAAAATTGAGTGACTATCAAAAGTGGAGCTTGCAGGCTCAATAAAAAATATACATGTCCATATACAAAAATACAACTAGCTTGAGTTGCCCCTATCCTCTAATGGTGCATGCTTGGGTAAGGGCATGTCCTACCTCTGTCATGATCCAGGGTCTTATGGCATCTTTGTGTGGATGGAGGGGTGGATGATCATAAGGTGACCTCCTAAATCTTGACACTCCCCCACTACTCTGAGACCTATGTGAATGTGATATACTCTGAGATCTACTATCCATATAGCTCAGTGCTCTCTCAAAACCTGACACAACATACAATATTTGGTAATAATCGACAACTCAACCAACTTGATACAATTTCCATCCAAGGTTTTTCACAAGCCCACTACCAGTCTCAATGAACCAAAGGGATTGGTGCTCTACCCTCTGAGATTTTATAAATATTGTGTCTCTCTTAATTTTCAAATGGGCTAACTGTCCCTATAGAATTGACACCTGAATGACCTATACTTGCAGCACTCGAATCTATTCCTATAGAGCTTGGGGTCCCTATCCCCTATCCTCTACCTCCTCCTCCATGATGTTCAAGATGGCCTCCCTAACTGAAACATCATGTAACACCTCCTCCACTTCCACATCAACACCTATGTTGACATCCACCCAACCTCCCTCACGTCCACATTGATACCTATGTCAACATCCACCCTAACCTCATCCACCCCAATCTCCTCCACCCTAAGCTTATCCACACTAAGTGCCTCCACCCTAACCTCCTCCACGCTCACCCCTTCCAACCTAACCTCCTCCTCCCACTCCTCCTTGATGGGTGATAGTCTCTTGGGAATCATTGACAGTACCCAACCTCTACCTCTACCCCTGTTTCCACCCTGACCACCATTCGTACCTCCACTACAATCATCTCCACCTCCTCGTCCTCTACCCCTACCATCATCCTCTCTCCCTCATATTCTCCCATATAGTCTACCCCAAAGACCTCTCCTAGCCTCTCCATAGGTGCTGACATATCTATATTTTTCAATGGCATCAACCTATGCCAAGCCCACCATGCATCGAACTCAAGAGTAGCACCTAAATCCGCTAGCTCTGCTAGGGCATCTCACTGAATATAATGTAGGTGCTCAAAATATTGGATTGCCACCTGCACACTAATCGTTGGTCCCTACTGGGACAACTCATGAGATGATCTCATGAGCTCAACAACCTTAATAGGCTCCTCTTGTCTCTCACTGAACTTCCTGAGTACTCACTTTGACAACTATCACTCCATAATGTGTTGGATCTATACTGTGCAACCAATCAACTACCTAGTTTTTCAATAATAAGGTAGATAATTAGTGTCATCAAACCAAGGGGCACAGTACTTGTATGGTATCTATGTGAAAAAATAAAGTAAATCAATAGAATGTCATAAGTATCTGACACCCCCAATATGTGTCTATGTAACAGATCCACCATACATGTATACATAGGGTAGCTCTGGCAATAAGTCTTTGTCTTTCATCAATTGAAACACAATGATATGCTCCTAGGCCCAAACCATAAGTAGGGTGGTACCATCGATTGGTTATGTGCCTCTATAGGCAACATAATGTAACTGGAAATAAAACATGGCAAGAATACATGGGCCCTAGGCATAAATAGTGCCATCCTCCATTATGCTAGCTAGAATCCAACCCCATCCAATAGGAAATCCATGTCCTTGTCTATCAGGCACAACAACTCTAATGATGACACTACATACAAAAATAATCAATCAATCATACCTATCTATAAAGGTGTCCCAAAAAATCTTGTACTCCTCAAATCCAAGATCGTTGGTCTCAAAGCACCTCTACATCATTGCCAACCAAAATCAGGATCATATACTACTTTCTCACCATGAATAGATAACCGAAGAATACACCATATATCCTCCAAAGTAATGGTGGCCTCTCCAATTGGTAGATGGAATTAACTCATCTCTAAATGCCACCTCTCAACCAAGGTAGTGAGAAGTTCCCTATTAGCCCAGATCTCAGGCATGAATGTGACATGATACAAACCCAATGCATGTAAACTATCTCTATCTGAATCACCTAGGTGATATCATAGCATGAAAGAAGGATGGTTCTCACATGTATAGATCAACAACAATCTCACCTGTGCTCAAAAAACACATTACATCAATCAAGGAACCTAAACGAACCTATTGGACCTTTTACACATTGAAAATATTACAAAAAATTGAGTAAATTTTGTCAAGAATCAGATGCGGTGCACTTTGAAACAAACGCGATTGACCAATACAGTTTACATTCATTTGTAGGTAGTTTTTAATAGATGTGGTGCATTATCACACACTTGCGTAACACATTCAGATATACAACTCTGTTTCCTACATATGCGTCACACATTTACATATGCAGTACAAATTACATTTACGAGCAACCTATAAATGTGGCTTGGGAAAAAATTGCATCGCACCACATGGATGCGGTGCATCCATTGATAGATGGGGCGAACACGATGACAATTGCAGTGCATAAACTACATCACATATGTTTGGTCAATTTTTACCCCTAGAATTTGATAAAAAAAAAATCAAAGTGAGAAAGAGTTACATATCGCACTACTCGATCCATCAGGTCATCAAAAGGTCCTCACATGATATTCTTGATGCAAACTGATTGGAATTGGTGCCATATCTTTGCAACTCTACAAAAAAATATCACACTAGAGCACTCAAAAGTTTATAAACAAAATGCACAAATGAGGATTTAGAACCCCGCTAGGGCCTATTTATAGACATTTTTTACCTAAGAGGGTCCCTCTTCATAATTAGACACATCAAATTTGAGTTTCAAACGTAAATATGGGTACCCATAATACCCTTAAATCAAAATATTTTGCTACCAACATGTTTCCCATTATAAAAATGCATTGTATCAAAGAGGGAAAAAATTTAGATACCCAAAATTGTCCTGGTTTACGAGTAACACCTTTTTACTAATTTTCACTCTTCTCCCTAATGATTAAATAGTACCTCATCATCTAATTATTATCAAATATCATATTCTACTATTACTTGACTTCAAATTATTTAATTAATTCATTCTAAATCACCCTTTTTGATTAATTAAATAAATCTTATTTATTTAATTATGTCCTAATTATCATTAGTCTTCCTAATTAATTAAATAAATATGATTTATTTAATTGTGTCACTAATTACACATTTGATTCTATTTTAATTAAATAATTATCAATATTTGTTTAATTAACGTTCAAACACCCTTCTTAAATTAAATAATTGTTATTAATTATTTAATTGACCACTTTCCTACTTCTAGATTAAATAACTGTTTAAATTGTTTAATTCACCTATTTCATCTCAACATTATCCACTTATTATTAATAAATAAACATTTTATTTATTAATTAATCCTCACTTGCATGTTCATCCAATAATTAATTAATTATTTAATTAATTATCCTCTGATGCATAATTCCCTCAAACTTAACTAACACTCTCTTCTAGTCGCTTGGATAATCAATTCTATTTCACTGATCAATCAATTCACTTTACTCCCTCTCATTTTGAGTCTTCGAATCAATAAATTTAGTTAACTAATTATCAATATTAGTTGATTCTTTAATCAATTGTCCATGCAACCAGTTAACTGGAATCCTGCAACCGGCTGCAGTCAGTTAACTTGGCAATCAATTCCTCTCAACAATACTCAACCATTTATCTTGGTATTGAACCTCTTAATATGGATCATTCATTAAAATCAACCATTTATATAAATCATCTCTCACATCATGTGATGGCTAACCATGAACTTTGGAGTTTTGCATCATTGCTATCATTCACACACTTTTGAGCTTGAAGTGAAGAAGAGTATACTAAAATATGAGAACAAAGAAAAGTGAAGGAGGACAATGAAATTAATTCATGTGAACATGATGGAGGTAAACTGTATTGTTTAATCAATTTTGATTTCATTTGTGTTGCTTATTTTCTATTGGTTGATTTGGATTGAATTTAGGAATTGAATTGTAGATTTGTGGTTATGATATTGCTATCAGGATTCAACCATGTAGTTTCCGAGTCAAACTCATTGACCCATGATTCAATTATGATTTGTGGTTACTGCTATAATTCCTTATCTCCATTATGAATAATGTCCATTTTTCCAAGTTACAACTATAAGTAATGATGTTTGCCTTATAAAATTAGGTTTCTCCTACCATAAAAAGTCCTCATAAGGAGTAGTTTTCAACATATACACTTTTTGATGGAGGAGAGGTTTTCCTTGGAAGTGATAGTATCAAGAAGATTATTGATAAGGGAAAGGTAAAATTGTGTTTTAGTGATGGAAATGCTAAAATTTTAGATCATGTTTTATATATTCTAGGACTTAAGAAAAATTTACTATTTCCAACTTAAATGATTATGGTATGAGTGTGATATTTAGCAAGTTTGGTCATAGGTTGGTTAGAGGGAATTTGGTGGATACTAGAGGATCTTGGATTGAGAATCTATTTAGACTTATTGCCTCCAATTTTTATAATTCTTCCAATGTAACTATAATTGAAAATACATGTATGTTGTGGAACCAATTTTTGGGTCACATCAACGGAAGGGTTTAAACACCATTAGTACATAAAAATTTGGTTGAATATTCATTTCCTATTGAAAGCAATATAATTAAGAGTTTATTAGAAATTACGCGTTCAATTTTTTTTGGTCTGATGGATTTTGGTTCTATGGGTCAATTTCAATACTATGAATATTCATTAATGATGTCTCTAAATACTACTCGATCCATTTTATGTATTTTAAATATGATTTTTTCAGTAAGTGGAATTCAAATCCTTAGGTGAGAAGAAAACATATTATAATATAAGGGTGTTGATAATTGACATTGGTGAGGAATATTGTTCCATAGAATTTGATAAATTCTATAAGTATGCAAGCATTGTTTAGACAAATACTACACCTTATATTCCCTAACAAAATAGGGTAGAATAAATAGTGAACCAAACCTTAATAGAAATAGATAGAAGTATACTAAGTGGTACTAAGGTAGATTGATGATTTTGGTAGAGGTTGTAAGTATTGCTTATTATCCGATTAATAGATCTCCTTGTTCAACTCTTGCTGATCAAAATCTTTATGAAGTTTGGATAGGTAAAAATCATTTAGTTTCACATTTAATGATATTCGGTTGTGAGGCTTATGTTCATGTGCCTAAAAAAAGTGATCTAAATTGGATTCAAAAGATCATAAATACATCTTTATTAGTTACATTGAGAAAGTTAAAGGCTATAATATTTGGAATCCTCTAACCCAGATGGATCAAAGGATGGAGAAGAAGCATAGGGGATTAGAGAGTTCATATGATGATGTGTAAGATGGATAATTGAAGAATAGATAGGGCTATTATCCCTACCTTAAGAAGGTCCACAAGATAATGAAATATAGTTGATAGGTATAGCCCCATAGATTTTCATTGGGTATTTTCTTTGTTAAGCATTGACGATGAACCTAGATATTTTAGGGAGACTCTCTCTTCAGAGGATAGTGAGTCTTAGATACACTCCATACATGGGGATATAATGACCTTGGATAGTAATGATACCTAGGATCTTGTTAGTTTTCTCAAGTGAAAAAATATCATTGGTTGTAAGTGGGTGTACACAAATAAATTCAATGTAAATGGTTAGTTAGAGTGGTACAAGCCTATATTGGTGGCCAAGGGATAATCCTAGAGAGAGGGAGTTGAATTTAGTGAAATTTTCTCTCATATTGCTAAGTTATATTCTATTATATCCCTTTTATTCATTGCTAGAACATAATTTTTAATTTGAGAAAATAGATGTTAAAATTTATTTCTTACATGGAGATCTCAAGGAGGAGATGAATATATGACAACCTAATGGTGTTTTTGTAAAAGGAAAGTGATAGTTGGTTTATAGGTTAAAATGATCATTGTATGGTCTAAAATAGTCAACCAAGACGTGGTAACAAAACTTTGATGCCTTTGCATTGAAATTAGGTTTTGGTAGAAGTGAAGAAGACCATTGTGTTTATTTTAAGATTATTGATGATTAGATACTAATTATTGTATTGTATGTGGATATAATATTTATGGGCAACAACAAGATAATGAATAGGGAGATCAAAACTCAAATTTATAGAATATTAAACATGAAGGACTCGGTGGATGCTAAATATATTCTTGGTATGGAGATAAGTAGGGATTGGGTACAAAAAAATCTTTTGTTGAGTAAAAGTAAGTATGTAAATACCATTTTGGGATGGCTCAATATGCATGATTATAAGCCAACGACTATTCCATTTTTAATTGGTAGTAAACTTAAGTTAGAATTTTTTTCTAAGTTTGATGGTAATCCACTACAGATAAATGGCACCAAACCCTAGAGAACTTTGGCAATTATTTCCACCCACCCACCTCGCTCGAGGGGCTAACATTCCTGAATGGACCTAATTGACAAGGACGTTGATGACCCAAAAAATATCAATGGTTGTTGATTGAAAATGTAAATGAAATTCAACCTAATGTTCATTATGATAGTGCTATTTGTATTTTATTATATTCAAGGGTTTACACTAGACTATATATTACCCAAATTGGGAGCTTTGAGAAATTTTATGTTTGACCATAATAGAGAGAATTATAATTTTATTAAAAGGATATTTTTATATTGACATGAAACTTCTAATTGCTCTTTATGTTATCATGACCATATTGATGATGTGGATAAGTCATTGGACATATATGGATTTGTTGACACATATTGAGTAGGTGATTTAGATAGTTAAAGGTCCACTAATGGCTATGCTTTCTCTTTCTTTGGATGCAAAATAATTTGGATGATTAAAAATGAATCCATGGTTGCTTTATCTACCATATAAGCATAGAATATGGCTATTACACATACCTCATAAAAGGAGGTTTGGTTATAAAGACTTGGTTTAGGTATTAGTTTTGATTGCACATGATTGTTAGAATCAAATGTGATAGTCATAGTGCTATTTGTTTTCCAAAAAATATATATATCATGCTTATACTAAGCATGTTGATGTTCAATATCACTTTGTGTGAGAAATGGTTGAGAAGGGAAAGGTATTATTTGAGAAGGTTGAAAATTTGGATAATGCTATAGATTTTCTTATAAAACCAATAACCACAAATAAGTTATCTTGGTGCAAGAAGGCCATGGGCCTTGATACTTATGCTTAATTTTATTTATTTTATGTATGGATTCATTTTCAATGTATAATGTCGAGTGAGAGAATATTAGGATTAAGGTTCCATTTGCCTTATAATCTTATGTATTATTCATGTATATCCAACACTCTTGGAATGTATTCATGGACACGAAGTTTAATTGAAAATTAATTTATAATTTATATTCTCTCATAATATTTATATTAGTTATCATATGAATTCATTAAGGAGGTGGAGTTGGCAGTGGTGGTTACAAATATATTTTTAGAAAATACCTCAACTTGGAATTGAGAATTGAGTAGTGAAGCATCTTGAGTCTTATTGGTGGGTATCATATGAGGTGAGTGATGATTTTGGACACTCACATTTGAATATGGGTTATTATGGAGGAGTTACAAGTCAAAACACTATCTATTATTAGTATGAAGGTTATATTTTCTATTCATGGTTCATTGGGAGTTACATTTACTATTCTTCAAAGTATCTCTTCGTTTTGGACGTTGAAGTTTTTTAATTTTAAATGGTTTGATAATACATTATTTTGGGAAACCATTTGTGGTATTCCTCTCTTTTCTCTATAAATTGGAGGCATGAGATAGTAGTTTTATGAGGTTGTTTTAAAAGTAAATAGGTTTTTCTAAAATACTATTAGTGTGTTGATGTATCTCTCCTTTGAAGATTAATAAATACTTTTCCTTTCTCTCATGTGGAGTTTTTCTCAAAAGGGTTTATCTATGTAAATATTGTGTCACTTATGATTTTATAATTATCTCTTATTGGGAATTTTGTGATCACATACTATTTATCCTATGTTAATCCTTGTTAATTAAATACATTATAGATTTGTATATATTTTTAAAATATTTTATTGTAGTAGTTTCATCTTGTAAATAAATTATCTTTGTCATTCACTTTAGATCTATGAAAAACACGATGAAAGGGGAGGATGGTGTTCGCGTGCTTTGCAAGCCGAGCTAGGGCATCTGTGCCCTAGCTCATTCTCGGTGTTTTGATTGATGCTATGCTATGGGGGGTCTTTTGATGCAATCGAGGTCTATGGTGGTGGGGTTAACGTCTGCTAAACCTTTTTTGCCTCCTTTTTTCTTTTATTCGTGACTGTTGTGTGGGAGTTGGTGTCCATTGTGCTGGGAGTGGGCTTCCTTTATACCGCCGTGGACTCTTCTTTGGTGCTGCCAAGTCATGTGCAGCTTGGCTTGGTGCTGGGTCTCCTTCTCTGCCCATGTGGGTCTGTGGTGAGGGAACGTGGTATTGGGGTGGCTGCGTGATAGGCCTGCCATTTCATGGGGCCTTGGTTCTTCCCACTGCCATGTGGGTTTTGTCTTTTCTGGAGGCCTTCTTGCTACTGATTGGGTGGCTTGTGGGTGGAGGGGATTCGTTCTTACCCTTGTGGTTTTCCATTTCTTGCAAAAGTGACTCGGGTGATTGCATACCTATTCAAGGCTTTTATTTATAGCTATGTCATGTGGGGAAACATCCGAGGCTAGCCCCAAATTAGATTTTTGATCAACATTTGGTTCAAAGCCTTCAGCGCATGGTACAAATGTTTTTGACAATATGCTATTTTCATCGGAGAGAGATGAATAATCTAGGACCGGTTAGTGGCTCTCAGATAACAAAGATTAATGGGTGTTTGGAAAGGTGCAAAGAGAGGCCGAAATTGGTTATCCCGATGGAAATAGTTGCAAATGATATTAAATACTATTCGAGGCACTCCTTTTATTGCAAGTTCATGGGTTTGAGAGATTTGCTGCAATTTTTGGAATCCTAGGCTCAACAGACATGGATGCCAGAGGGGGAGATGAAGATTAGGCTCCTTGTGAACAACTATTTTATGGTCTCATTTGATTGCATGGTGGATCAAAATAGGGTCTTTGATGGTGGTCTTTATTTTTATAACTAGGTGGGATTGTTTATCAAGCCATGGCATGCGAACTTCAACTCGACTGAGGCGCTACCGATTTAGATTCCGGTTTGGGTTCGACTGTCGTGGTTTCCGATTGAGTGCTGGCGAGATGATGTATTGCATTTGGTGGCTTTAATGCTCGATAAACCTGTTGGGTCTTTGCAGCAGACACAGTTTAAAAAGGTAATGAATTACGCTTGTATCTATGTAGATATTTATTTAAGCAAGCCATTTCCATATTTTGTTGAAGTGAGTGTAGGATCCTATACTTGGGTGCAAAAAATAGACTATGAAACCCTACCTTTTCGGTGTCATCTTTGTCATGAATATGGTCACTTGCAGTCTAGGTTCCCTAGGGATAAGCTTGTGGCGCCCTAGCCTTCTCAAGCTCCTCACAATCTGCCTAGGCATGATAAGGGGAAGGAGCCTATTCTGGGTGATGGTAATGGTGATGATGGTTATGTCCCTGTTAAGGCTCACAATAGGAATCATAGGCAGAAGCGGACCTTGAGGGAGAGGCAGGATGATGACACTTTTAATAGGTTCGAGGTGTTGGATGATCTCAGCAAACAAGAAGTGAATTCGGGGTTGATGAAATTGGATCAGGGAACTTTGGGTACATGACAAGACGAGCCTCCTTTGGAGGCTATGCAGGTTGTGCAGGAGGTTGGTGTTGGGCAGATGGATACTGATCAAACATTGATTGTCCAGGATGAAAAAAATTCTATTATTAGAGCTATGAAGAGTGGAGGAGGTGGATCTCCATTTCCCTTGAAAGAAGGCACGAAAGTGGGAAAGAACTCTCTATCCTCTTCTCACTTGGGTATTCAGCAAAAGGAACCTAAGAAAGGGGTTGATGAGAAGACATCCAAGCTGGGCAAGAAGAAGGATATGGATAAGATTAAATTAAATGAGGAAACTTTGGTAGAGTCAGGGTTAGTCAAGACTCTGGATTCACATTTCTCATGCCCCTAGAAATGATTGTTCTCTCATGGAATATAAGGGGCTTGAACAATGGCCCTTGACAAAAAGTTGTCTGTGATTTGGTTAGGAATCATTCTCTAGATGTTCTTTTTATTCAGGAGACTAAATTATATGTGGATAATATGTTGAACACGGTGCCTAAGTTGTGGAAATATGGTGAATGCCAGTGTGTGGGGGCTATTGGTGCTTCCAAGGGGGTGGCTTGCTTTTGGAACCCTCAGAAGATCTACCCTCTTTGGTGGATGTCCTCTAGTTCCTCTATGTCCCTGGTTACCTCTTGCTTTGAGATTGGAGAGTGTATTCTCCTCTCTAATATGTATGCTCCAGTTGAGTTTCAGGATATGGTCCCATATTTGATTTGTTCATAGCTTAGCTCCTTTCCATCCATGGGTTATGGCTGGCAATTTCAATGCTATTGTGGAGTTGTCTGAGAAAAGAGGTGGAATTGCTAGGTTGGAGCCTTCTGCTCTGTTACTTAGGGATAAAATTTCAGATTTAAATATTATTGATGTTCAACCTAGTAATGGTTGTTTTACTTGTAATAATAGGAGAATTTGTGAGAATTGTGTTGTTGAGAGGCTTGATTGATTCTTGGTTTCTTGTTATTGGGTTGGAGACTTGTGGTCTACTAGATCTAAAATTATGGATTGGAGAGGTTTTGATCATTGGCCTATTAAGCTTAGTATTATCTCTGCTCGGGTGCCTCATTCTCCCTCCGTGAAGTTCCAGCTTATGTGGTTACATGATTCTACTTTTCGTGACCATGTGGCTATGTGGTGGAGGACTGATATACCTAATTTTGGTATGGCAATGTACACTTTTTCCAAGCTTCTTTAGTTTGTCAAATATCAGCTTAAAAGGTGGAATCGATGATGTTTTGGTAATATATTTCATAATAGGGCCACTGCTCAGGATGAGTTGAATAATATTACGTGGTTGATTCATGAGAATGGGGCTTCTGAGGGAGGAGGCTAGGACTCTGAAAGTGGTTGAGGAATATGAATTGTGGGAAGAGATCTATTGGAAGAAAAAGGCCCGGGTTGAATGGATATAGGAAGGTGATAAAAACACTACCTTTTTATTTAATTCTATGAAGGAAAAGATGCATGGTAGTTCCATTTATGTTTTGGTGAATGATATGGAGGAATGTCTTGCCTCATTTCAGGAAATCTCAGCTGAGACATCTTAGTATTTTGCTACTTTATTCAAGGACGATTCACGGGGGGTTCCATTGAGGAAGCACAAGTTCTTTCTTGTATTCCTCAGTTCATCTCCAGGGAGGAAAATGAGTATCTGATGAAAGAGATCTCTCTTGATGAGATCGAGGGGATTTTGTTTCAGATGAAGAGGGGTAAAGCTCTTGGCCCTGATGGTTCTCGATTGAGTTTTTTCAAGAATTTTGGGATATCATAAAGTTGGATCTTCTGGAAGTTTTCCAAGAGTCCCAAAGGAATAAGAAAATTCTTCGTGCTCTGAATTCCACCTTCCTTTCTCTCATCCCCAAGTGTGAAGGGGATGATAGGTTATCTCAATTTTGACCTATCTCTTTTTGCAATGTGGCATATAAAATCATTTCAAAGTTAATGGATGAGAGGTTGAAGAAGTGGCTTAAGTGCTAATTTCAGAGGAACATAGTGGATTTATGGTGGGTCGAAAAATTCTTGATGGGGTTGTCATTGCTATGGAGACCATCCATTCCATGGCCAGCTCCCATGCAAAGGCAATGTTCATTAAGCTGGATATGGCTAAGGCCTATGATAGGGTTAGATGGTCCTTCCTATGAAAGATCCTTGTTTCTTTTGGTGAGGAGTGGATCCAATGGGTCATGAGTTGTGTCACGTCAGTGTCCTTCTCGATATTGATAAATGGAGATCATTCTGAACTTTTTGGCACCTCTAGGGGTTTGCGCCAAGGGGATCCTCTTTCATCGTATCTTTTTCTGCTTCTTGTAGAAGGTCTTGGATGGTTGTTCGAGAAGAAATGTGGAGCTAGGCATCATTCAGGGTTGGCAATGGGGTGGAGATTTTCCTCTACAATCTCATTTGTAGTTTGTTGATGATACTGCCTTGATGGGCTACTATTAGGGAAGCTACTAATTTGAGGCAGGTGTTGGAAATTTATCTAGTTTCTTTGAGGCAATTGATTAATGAGGAGAAATAATCCATCTTCTTCTTCAATATGCCAACTCCCATCTAGAGAAGAATTCCTAATATCTCAAGGTTTCAGATAGGGGTTCTCCCTTTGACATATCTGGGTATGCCAATTTTTTTTGGCTGACTTCCCAAGGGTTCTTGGCAAAATATTATTGATAAGTTCTATGTGAAAGTTAATCATTGGACCCATAAATGGTTCTCTTTTGTAGGGCTAGTTCAGATTCTCAAGTCAGTGGTGCAGGCTCTCCCTACCTACAAATGTATGCTTTAGGTGGCTCTGATTGGTTTTCTTAGGGAGTTGGATTCTCTTGAAAGGAAGTTCTTATGGGCTGGAAGTTTTTCATCTTCCAAGTGGAGCCTAGTTAGGTGGGATGTTGTGTGTAGCCCAAAGAAATTTGGTGGTCTTGGTCTTCGATAGTTTGTGTTGTCTGGAGTGGCTATGGCTACTAAGCTATTTTGGAGATGGTCTGTGGAGCAGGATTAGCCATGGGCCAGGATATTATCTCATAAGAATTTTCCAGGGATTCCTCAACATGACCTCCCTCATTACCCTCTTGAGGGGAAAGGTTTGGTGATTTGGAATACTCTTTAGAAGGGTGTGAATCTCACCAAGGAAGGTTTATTTTAGATTTTCCAATGGGGCAATGAAGCTCTTTTCTGGTCGGACTCTTGGGATGGCTTCCCTCCACTTACTTCTCAATTCCCTAACCTGCTTCCTTTATGGCAGTAATTTCTCATTGCAGGTTGGTCTAGGGTGAGTGACTTAAAGTATTTCTCTTCTTTTGGTCAATTGGAGGTGGCTCATTGGAAGGAACCCATGGGGTGGCCGGATTTGGGACTTGTGAAATAAAGTGCTGAGCTTCACAAGATTATTTGTAATAGGAGCTGTAGTTCTCTTCTGGAAGAGGATATTCTTGCTTGGGCCCATAATCCTAAGGGGGTTTATTCTATTGCTTCTGGTTATCAGGTGTTGTTGGCTCAGAAGCTGGCTGGGGTAGTGGTTCATTGGTGGAAAAGGGTGTGGAATAAGCTCTTGTGGCCAAGATACAACTACTTTGTTTGGAATTTGGCGTGGAATAGGTGCTTGACGTGGGATACAATTCATAAATGGGGATTCTAGGGACCTTCAATTTATGTTTTGTGTGGGAAAGAGGAAGAGGATTCTTCACATTTGTTCTTCTAGTGCCCCTTTGTTGTGCAACTTTGGCATTGGTGGTGGGAGGTTTGGAAGCTTCCTTGTATTCATGCTTTATCTTTGGTGGAATTCTGGGATAGTATGGGGAGACCGCTTTCTATGGATTCCTTTTTGTAGGATGTTTGGTATGTGGGCCCTACCTTTTCGCTTTGGCAGATCTGGCTAGAGCAGAAGCACCAAATTTTTTGTGAAGAGAAGTTGGTCGGTAATCAAGTGTGGATGCATATGTTAGGAATAGTGCAAGAGTCAGTTGTGGCTAAGAGTGAAGTGGTTTCCCCCCTGGAGAGAAGTGATGCTATGTTGGTGGTCAGACTGGGTCTTTAGGAAATCCATTCCTCTTTTGTTAGCTCCAGGAACTGTAGGCATGGGAAAAATAGAGTTCAACAGATTGGTAGGTGGTTTCCTCCTCTAGATGGTCTTTTGAAGATCAATACAAATGGATATTATAGGGGAAATCTTGGGCCTACTAGGATTGGTGAGGTTGGCAGGGACTCAACAGGGTCGGTGATTTTTCTATTCTCTATTCATGAGGGGTGAAGAATGTTAACTTCATGGAGGGTTTGGTGATTCTTTATGATATTGAGAGGGCCCTTGCTTTGGGATGGCGAAAGGTTATATGTGAAGTTGATTCATAGATCTTGATTAATTTGTTGAATGAGCAGAAGATATCTGATATAAATTTTCATTTGGCTTCGATGGTTTAATGAATTCTTCAGGTTAGTTCTCAGATGGAGGCGACATCCTTTGTTCACATCCTGAGGGAGTGGAATCGAGCTTATGACTGCTTGGCCAAATGGGCTTTTGAGCATGATGGTGGTTGAAACATTGAGGATTGGGCTGAGGTTACCCCTAAGTTGCGTCAGGATTTGGACCAGTTCTTTGAGGGGGATAGGAGGATACGTGGGGATAGTTGATATTGTTTCTATGATGTGGGGTTGTTTCTTTTTGGTTTTTGGGGCTAGGCCCCTTGGTTATTGTTGTAATTCTCTTTTCTGATTTCCAATAAAGTTTTTACCCTTTTTATAAAAAAAACATCTATAAAAAACATAGAGGCATGAAGGGTCAAAATAATGATATCATTGATAAGAATTAGGGTGGCTATTTTCCATGTGATTTTTATAACATGGTTGATTGCTATCCTAGTAGTAGTTGTTGCAAGGATGGTGAACAATTTTTACTTCTTAAGTCACATTCCTTTGTGATTTTTGCTTGTAAGAAAGGAAATTTGAACTAAAAACAAAAGGAAATAAACATGAATGAAAACCTCAAAATTAAGCTTCAATGGATTTCAAAACAATGCAAATTCTATGAAATGCAAACTCCATTGATTGTAGGGATGAGCTCAATGAAATGAAAATAGATGATATGTAATTTCTCAAGTAATTTATAAAAATATCTATAGAAGATACTTATCAAATTTAGTGGATTCATTTTTGGAATCTTGCAACTCAACTTATTATTTTCTTAGTAGAAAGATAAATGGCCAAAGATTTATATGAAATATCTATAGTTGAGAGGATTTTCTTAGAATATAGGAGACATGATGGTCAATTAGATTTTAAGTTATTTTAGATGGATGGTGAGGATTTAAGTTGTTTTAAATAATTATAACAACCGTATGGAGGGTATTAAATATTTGGTTGCAAAATGGATGGTGAAGATTGAATGGTTAAATGGATGGATGAGATTTGAAGAATATGGATAGTGGAGGAAATATATTTAATTGATAATTTGTTTGAAAATGTGAGATGTAAATTGAATTTTATTTATTTATTTTAGAGATGTAAATTAGAATATTTAATTAAATAATTAATTAATTAATTAACTAGTGATGTGGTGAGGATTTTAATTAAGTATATATTTTATTTATTTACTTAGGATTATGTTAGTATCGTAGTGCTATCAAATAAGTGAATATCATGGTGATGATTTTTTTTAGGAATGATGCTAAAACATCATTAGAAATGTTACATTTTAGGTGTCTATATTTTCCCCCTCTTTGAAGTGTCATTGTGACTAAGAGGAAGTAATGACATTTCAAATAAAGTAAATATAGATACCATGGTAGAATGACCTTGTAGTGATGAGTTTCCTTGTGTGATTTAATAAAATGGATAGAGATGCACCTCATGAATTTAGGTGAGTTGGATGAACACAAGTGAACCCTATAATGAGAAGAGGTGAAAAAGGGATAGATAAGGTAAAACTATAATGAGAATATGAGGAAATGTGTGAAGAAATTAGAGCAGGGATATTATGGATAAATATATTAATTAGATAGGATTAGTGAATATGAATGGATATGGGCATGAAAATGTAAACGAAAAGGGTGATTGGCCATTTATTGGTAAGTATTTTATTTTTCTATGATATTGTATATTTTATGATGATACATATGTGCTAGTGATTTTATAAAATATCAAACGGATTGAAAAACTTAATTTTTTTACAAGAAATGACAATATGTGTCAATTTATAAGGAATCATGATGACATCTTGTCATACACATGAAGGGACCAATACTAACTGTAAAGGTAGTGTACACATTTTATATGAAAAATTCCTTCTTTCAATTATTTGTTATAGTTGGAATGCCAACTTTTGTTTGATATTTTTCTCCATTTAAATATTTTTCTCCTCTTTTATTTGGGATCCAAACTTCTTTGTTGCTTCCTTTTTGATGTATGGGATTATGTTACCCTTTGGATTCATTTGGACTTTTTTCTTTATTTTTTGTGGTGTTTCATGTAAATGCTTTTCTTTATAGTGATCCTTGGATTATTTTGGATGTTATTCTTTAGATTTTGGTGTATGTAGATTAATTTTAAAGCCTTTGTGATGATCTTTTGGTGAGATGTTAACTTGAGGTACCATAATTTTTGTGATTTCTTCATCATTTTAGAATAGGTCAAATGATGCATAATTTTTTTGGTTTCAGTCAAGGATTTCAAGATAATGGGGTCAAGGTCGATATTAAAGATGAAGTTATAACTAAATAGATTTGTGGTATTAAAATAATTGCAAATACTATGTATGGAATTTGTTTCAATATATTCATTGGATGCAATTTCATAAAAAATATAGAATTATCATCAAACATGCTAGTTTTTTCACCAAGAGATATGTATCTTAGTAGTTCAATTCCTATATTTTCATGGATATAAATAAGCTATATAATTCCTTTTTTGTGCAAGCCTAATCCTTTTCCTTGATACATCATGTTTAACATTTTATATTTTCTATGGGACATTCCTAACTTTTAAAATAGGATGCAAACATGTCATTATCATCATCATAAACCCAAGAGATATATCTAGGCCTTAAATCTTTCTATATTCAAGGAAACCATTTCGTATGAAGGTATTAGGACCATATTCAATTGGAGCCTTTTTCCTTTTGAATCATGTTGGGTGATCCATGAGATTGAGGAGAGAGAGGGAGTTTTTCAAATGAAAGCCATCTTGTATCTTGTACTCTCCACAAAATTTATCAATGAACTTGATGTGGGATTTGGGATGTGGAATAGAATATGCTAATACAAGATTATTGGGATTTATGTAGGATGATCGTAATTCAATTTTTAGCTTTAGAGTGGCTTGGTACTACGAAAATAGTTATAATTTTGATAATGAGCTTCCATAATTTTACAAATTGAAAAAGGATATTGATTTGCAAGGATAATTCCTTCCATTTACGTGAGGGAATTCGATTGATGCACTAGTAAAATTTGGATGGTATAGATTGCATGGAATGAATCTAAGGATGAACCAAGAGGATATTGTATGGGAGATCAAGATAAATAATGTGTAACAATGTTTGCTGTACAATTTTTCTAAATTTAATTGGTAGGTGTATTGTCCTAACTAACTCTCACTCTATGTTGTCATAATATTTAATAGTGATAGTTTGAGGATTCAAACCATATTTTGAATATTCAAGATTATTTACAAAGTTTAGAGTATAAATATTTAAACTTGATCCATTATTCATAAGTATCATTTTTATTTTATGCGTAGTGATGGAGGATTCAATATAAAAGGGGGTTTATGAGATAAATGTATAGGAGACATGCCATTTTTATTGAATTCAAGGTGATGGTTTGAAAATAGGTGCCCCATGATAGTTTCAAGTTGTGAAGGATCCATATTGTTTGAGACTCTTGACTCTTATAGGATGTTTTTATGTCCCTAAAAGTATTAGATGTTTTGAGAAGTATCAGTATTGATATTAACTTTGAGGAGTAGGTAGAGGAGGATCTCAATTAATGAGTTTACTATTCCTTGTGGTAACGATATAACTAAGGGATTTGATTTTTATGGTAGCTATTTGGTTATGAGAGTGTTAAGTACACCTAAATACATAATCATATGAATGAGGAAATTTAGTATGGTGGATATTATTGGCATGATTATTTTGGAATTGATTAGGTCATGAACACGATTAGTAATTCTTTAGGAAAGGGTCTTGGTAGATCCCTAATTATTTATTTGTGATTTTGACATATCTCCCTCTATTTTAATATCTCTATTATCAATGGTATATTGGAAATGGTTCTTAAATTTCATGTATATATTAGTAGTGTGACATTTGATTTTATATTACTCACAATACTTATTATCTCTATACTATGTAAGTTTATGTTTGTTACCATTGAAAATATTAGTATTTTGAAACTATTGTTGGACTCAAGGAATACTGAGAGGGGGGGGTGGGGGGGGGGTGAATCAGTGTTCTACAAAATTAACCTTTGCAAAGCAGATCTTTAAACCATTTACAACAGCTAACCAAAAGTAAAGATGCACACACATGAAACAAAAAACCATAACACCATAACACAATAATTTTTATGTGGAAACCCTATTAGGGGAAAAACCATGGTGGAGGTTAATCCACAATTTTATACTTTGTTAAAAGTATATAGAAAAGGGGAATGCACATGAATTCAGGCACACTTCCTAGAGCTCACTACTCAAAATCAGGAAGGTTCACTACCTTACAAAAGATTTAGATTACATAAAAATGTTGAACTAAGAAGGTAGCATCTAAAAATGCCTGGTTACAGTTCTGGTTAGGCTCATAGATTAGATCTGGACCTTTTGTTTGATTTTGCACTTCGCTCTACTCTGCCTTAATTCACTTTAAAAAATCCTCTTTTGCACAAGTGAAACTGTGCATAATCACTCTACAACCCTTATGATATTCATAAGATATTTCAACACACTTCAAATACATTCACCAAATAAATTAACTGATCTCTTATATATCCGCTCCCAAGGATTTAATCGCTTTATGTTGGCTTCATCAAAATATAAGATATTTCCCAATAGTCAGCTCAATCCATGAATAAAATTTAATGCACAACCATCAAAGTTGGCCACAACATAGTGAGAGATCAAAAAAAAATCTCAAAATATATAATACCTTGAATATTTATACCTCGAATATCCACGATGCACTTCATTCACTTAGTCGGCCTTCGTGAGTTGATAAGAAAAAAATCATCCTACCGGATCTTTTGACCCATTCACCGATTGATGCAATGACACAAAAATTGATAATAAGATAATCCAGATGCTTAACAAAATTCCTCAAGATCCACAACACAAAATGATAATCCAGTGAATTATACAGATTGACAGACATAACTTTAATTGGATACCCTATTCTTCACTCTTACTTCTGGTAATACTCTGCTCTTTACTCTTTCTGCTGATATGGAGAAATATTGAACTATAGAATAGATTAATAACTTAGGTTTCCATCAATGACAACACTAGAAGCCATATGCCAACAATCTCCCCCTTTGGCATTGATGGCAACACTTAGTGAAAAATGACTAAGTGTCAAAACCAATATAAGTACACTGCCAAACTTCAAAACTTTAACACATAGATCCCCCTGAAAATGATAAGGCATTTTTCACTACTCTCTCTCCCCCTTTGACATCAATGACAATCACATATTCAACCTCCCCTTTGAAATATGACCAAAAACTTGTTGATTCAAAACTGATTCAAAATTTGAAAAAGAATAACAACTACTTGAGTCAGAAGATTATCTTATGTTTTTCTTTCATTTCCAGAAGAAACTTCTTCCAAGCTTCTACTGCAATCCCAATGATTATGATCATGCTATTATTTTCAGATTTCCAATTGATAATCTTGACAAGGGATTCTAGAATTGTGATTTCAGCCTCCAATTTCTCTCCTTTCCTCAAAATCTCAATTAACTACTCTAGTTTACATTCGGTTAAGTCCTTTACTTTCCAAAAAGTGTCCACAAGCTTGTTTATGGTGAATTGAACTTTTGTATGCCTAGACTGTAACTCTTGAATCCTTTTCTTGATTGCACCATCCTGATCCTCAAACATATCAAAACTTTGTCCAATCCTATTTAACTATGTTTCAATTTGCTCTGACTTTTCTTTGTATTTCTCAACTACATGAGGCCAACGAATGGAATAGTTGTAGATGTTGTTTGTTGTACTTATGCATTGCCTCAACTCATTCATTTTACTTTTCAACTTGGTAAGTGATAGCCTGAGTTGATCCTTCAAGTGTAGAATTATTTCTTCTTCTTTCTTGATTTGAGACTCAGAGTCCATGATTTACTTAATGCATTCGATCATCTCTTCAGGTAGAAAATTTCACAAACTCTCCAATTTGATATGATTGAGCAAAAAATAAACACTTAGTGTGTTCAAAATCATATCCTTGTCATATGAGGATCTGAATGACCATATGCTTGCAATTTTCTGTAGTGCATCTTTCTCTTGAATAAGCTACAATATCTTTTCCTTGGATAAATCACCTTCTTCTTCACTTCCTTCTGCCTTTTCTTGATCTGGTTCAGCTGATTCCAATTCTTCCCTTAGGATGTCCTTAGTTTCCTCATCCGATTCCTCATCTGGTATGTCCATAATTACCTATTCTTTTCCTTTTTCTTCAATTGATGTGGTCTGGCATGCCAGATGAGTGTAAACAGTAGACTCTCTTGCTCTTTTCTTGTTTCTCTCTATCTCATCAGAAGAGGAGCCAACTTCAGGTGCCCTTACCAAAAGAGCAATGCAAAACAATCCAAAATTTTCTAGCAAACCTCTAAAGAAACTTGCATATTCTTGATAATAGTTTTCCAAATTGTAGAGTGTTCATAAATCTACTTGCAAATTGGTTCATTCTCTTTCCATACACCATTTTTTTTTAGTGGAAAAAAAATCAGAAAGTACATCACAAGACATGTAATCAAAGTTCCAAACCTGAAGGGATATCCTATCTCCTTTGTTAATTGCACGTTCTCCATTAGTTGATCCTTTAGCAGTCTGCACAGGTCAAAGTCCTGATCTTCTATTATCATTTTGTGATAGATGTAAACTGCACCAGCCGAGGTTGCTCCTTCTCTATTTTTGAAAAATGTTTTATAGGATACTCCATGCGTAATGTACCTTGTTACATGTTCTCTGATTGTCAAAATTATCAATGCCCTTTGGTCTTGAGTTACTTTGGTTAGGGTTTCAACTTCTTTGTTTCAGATTGATTTCTTTCTTGGTATATTCCCAATTTTGCATAATCCAGTTAGGACTCCAATTACCTCTTTCAAAATATGATAGGGTTTGTCTAGAGTTAGAATACCATTATTTAATCTATCCTAAATACACCTAACACTTTCTACATTTTCGAAATAGGGGAATTTAATCCAAATGTCTAGACTTTTGTGTTTCACATCTTACAACCATTTTAATTCATCAGGAAACAACAAGTTTCTTACAACTCTAATCTTCTCACTACTAAAATCATAAATTCATAATTCCTTTGATTTGTTCCTTTTTTGCGTACTGAACAAGTTCTTCTATCGAGCACCAAATTAAATTAAAATTCCATAAACGACTGAAATGCCTGATGGATTTAGAGATTCATCGTTGAATTATCTTCAATCCTTCAAAATTTTGCTACATAGCACTCTCCTTATTTTATTTGATAAAGTGGAAAATGAGGGTTTCAACATGTCTTTTAATAACTTCACACACCTAACCTTTTGTTGTAATAAATAATTTTTCCCTAGGTGTTCCAGATACCCTATTTTTTTAGACAGCAAGAGAAATTTTTTTCAGCGCATCTATGATTTCTTGAATTTCCTTGTGAATATTTTCCAAAGCATTTGTAGATCATTAATACTACTTTTGACAATCTTTCAAATTCTGGTACTAGCTTACGAATAGGGGAAAAATGATTTTCTTGAAAAACTCCCCCTAGGCCAATAGCCTGAAATCAATTTTTGGAGGAATTACCGGAAGCAGGTTCTAGTGTAGAACCATCTCCTGCATCATAGTTTTTCTTCCTTACCAATTTTTTCTTCATATAATTTCTTATTTCATCTGCAGTCACTTTTCCTTTTTCTTTATCATCTTTCTGTGTATTTTTTCCCTTGTATACCAAACCTCTTCCATTCATGTTTGTGTTTATGCAAAATATTGCAATGTGACCATATTTGTTGCAATTATAACACATAGGATTTATTTGTCTAGACCAATCATTCCATTGATTTCCTCTAGATCTACATTGGTTAGCAATATGCCCAAATCTTCCACAGGTATAACATTTAACCTTCTTTCTACTAACAAAGCTGTTTGATATAATTCTACATTCAATTGACTTATGAGCAAACTTATTGCTACTGAAACATCGACCAAAGAATGATGGATTACTTGAATTCATTTTACTTCTACATTGAGTAGCCATATGACCAATTTTTTTGCAAGCAAAGCATTATCCATTGAACTTTTTAGCATTAGGTTGTCTTACCAAATACCTTCCACCTTTGTTCATGTGATTTCTTTTCCTGAAATTCTTTTGTTCAGATCCAAAGCTCTCTCCTTTTTCATATCCAAGACCTCGCTTGTCTTTAACATTCTTCTATCCCCCAGTAAGCTCGTATTCATTTGTAGTAGTAAGTTCATCCCTAAGAATAACAATTTGTTTTTCAAGCTCCTCTTCATTGTTTTTGGATTGTTGCAATTCATTTTCTAGCTGAATGAATTCTCCATTAATTCTTTTGTATTTATCAGATCTTTCTTTTAATGACTGAGCAAGATTCTCCTCATTCTTATTTCTTTCTTCAATATCCTTAGTTAGCCTCATCACCATAGATTCCATCTCATTTTTTAGGCTAGCATTGTCTCTGGCAAGATTTTCACATTCTTGAGTTATTTCCTTCAAGGTTTGATTCAAGTGAACATCATCCATGCTTCTATTCTTTTTCTGCTTAATCTGATCACAAAGTTCCTTCCTCTTTTCCCTAGATTTAAAAATCTGATCCTTCAATGTCTAAATGAATTTCTCAGCACCCTTAAGATTTTCTTTCAATTCCTAGACTTCTTCTTTGGATTGATCAAGATCATCAAGCACCACCAAAAACTACTGTTGAAGACTACCAGAGTCCATTACATTCCAAGATCCACCTCAAGTTTTCAAACTTCTTCTGAGGAACTAGGCTCTGATACCAATTGTTGGACTCAAGGAACACTGAGAGGGGGGGTGAATCAGTGTTCTACAAAATTGACCTTTTTAAAGAAGATCTTAAAACCATTTACAACAGTTAACCAAAAGTAAAAATGCAAACACATGAAAAAAAAACCATAACACCATAACACAAGAATTGTTATGTGGAAACCCTGTTAGGGGAAAACCACGGTGGAGGTTAATCCATAATTTTATACTTTGTTAAAAGTATATAGAAAATGGGAATGCACATGCATTCAAGCACACTGCCTAGACCTCATTGCTCAAAATTAGGAGGGCTCACTTCCTTACAAAATATTTGGATTACATCAAAAGGTTGAAATTAGAAGGTAGAATCTAAAAATGCTTGGTTACAATTCCATTCAGGCTCATAGATCAAATTTTGGACCTTCTATCTGATTCTACACTTCGTTCAACTCTACCTTAATTCACTTCACAAAATCCTCTTTTGCACAAGTGAAACTATGCATAATCGCTCTACAACCCTTTTGATATTTGCAAGATATTTAAACACACTTAAAATACATTCACCAAATGAATTAACAAATCTCTTATATATATTCGCTCCCAAGGATTTAATCACTTTACGTCGGCTTCATCAAAATATAAGATATTTCCCAATAGTCAGCTCAATCCATGAATAAAATTTAATGCACACCCATCAAAGTCAACCACAACATAGTGAGGGATCAGAACAAAATCTCAAAACATAAAATACCTCGAATATCCATGACGCGCTTCATTCACTTAGTTGGCCTTCGTGAGCTGATAAGCTGAAAATCATCCTACCAGATCTTTTGACCCATACACCGATTGATGCAATGACACAAAAATTGATAATAAGATACTCCAGATGCTTAACAAACTTCCTCGAGATCCACAACACAAAATGATAATCCGATGAAGTATACAGATCGATAGAATTAACTTTAATTAGATACCCTATTCTTCAATCGTACTTCTGATAATACTCTGCTCTTTACTCTTTCTGTCGCTATGGACAAATATTGAATTGCAGAGTAGATTAATGACTTAGGTTGCCATCAATGAAAACACTAGAAGCCATATGCCAACAACTATCATATTTGATTTGATGAGATTGTGGAAGACCATTTGTAATAGTTCTCCTAAGGGTGTGCATTATCTAAATTTTATTTACTATCTTCGATATCTCAAGGGAACCATCACATGGGGATGACCATTTGGAAATTTTAAACGTGTCTTGAATTAGTGGATCAATGAATAGCTAAATTTTTAATCTTGCTGAATATTTAGGTTTTATTTTCTTGGTTTTGATCTTTAAATAATTTGGATTTATCAAATTTATTTTGATCTTTGTCAATAAGGGAAATTTTTTTTTGCATAATTTTTTTAATTATTTCATCGAAAGTGGTAACACAATGTACTTGTAAATGGAATGCCATTTCTTGATTTCAGTTCATGAAGAAAACATGGACTAATTGATGTTTAAGCATGGGTCGTTGAAATATAAGTTTGATGCTTCCTCCACCTCTATAATTATAGGAAGTAGGAGAATCTTTCCCCATTACATTATTTGGCATTTAATATCCATAATAGTTGGTTCACGTTCCACACTATTGGAAAAGTATTTTACAATTTTCTCCACTAGATCTATAAGGGTAGTAATTTATCCCATTGGGGAGTGTAAGAACTACTCTAATCCTTGTCCTCCCAAACTTAAAAGGAATAACTTAATCAACTAGACATCATGGTAGGAAATCTATTGGAATTCCATATCAAATTATTTTATATGTTCCCTTGGGTCTCCTTTCCTTTGTATTTATCAAACATGGGTATTTGAAATTGAGGAAGAAAAGGGATTTTTGATATAGATATGTTGAAGGCATAAGGAAAAAAGCAAATTTATAAGCCTTATTTTTTCTTGGATTCCCTATTTGTAAACCCTTTATGGTATATTTTATGGCTTTCCATTCTTTGTCAAATAGTGTGCCTTGAGGTATTGGTGGTGTGAGGAAATAAAATGGTTGAGGTTGATTTTGTTGATTGTTTGGATTTTGTTCAAAAATTTGGTTTTCTTGATTTGTTTTGAGCATTTGAGCCGAGTTGATTTTGTTGATAAAGTGGATTATTTGGATAAATTGAATTATTTTGATAAATTGGGTTGTATTGATTTTATTCATGAAGTAGATTGATTGTGTAATGAAGGAAATTTAACTTTTACAAAAAGAAAACTAAGTTTCTTTGAGAGAAAATTCCACTTATTAAACTCTGTTAGAGTAATAAGTTATTACACTTAATTAATTATATCATATTGGTTAATTAATTAAGTCACTTATTCCTTTAGGTACTTAAGCTAAACTTAGGCACATTAATAATTGATTAATTATTAATTGTGCACACTAGGGTTTCCTTTTAGGTCAACATTAGAGTTGCATACATTGATTTTATAAAGAAAATCATCTCTTGTAATATCTTAATTTTGAATATATCAATTTGCACATCTTCATGCAAAGCTCCTCCTTTTTTATTGTTTTTCTCTTTTGTGGAAGGCCTTTTGGTTTGCATGTCTGATCTTGGTTTCTAACATGGTATCAGAGCCTTGACATGCAACCCCTTTTCAAATTCTGGATAAAATCATTGCAGAGTTCGTTCGGGGTTCCTCGAGGATTTATGCCTTGAGTTCATCTATGCGGTGTTTTGGATCAAATTGGGGTTCACCATTGGATTCAAAGTGCTACAAAAAGTCAGGATTGACTTTCATTTTGCAGATTTTGGTCATCATTTGCCAGATTTGTGAGGGTTTCAAGTTCGATGTTTTTTTGGAAGCTTTGGAGGTAGCCTATTTTTTGGAGCATCTTGGAGCAAAATGGACATTGCCATTGCGTTTGCAATGACCAAAAACCCTAAGATCGCCCTTCGTTTCGTTGATTTTGGAGAAGTTGATTCGGAAGGCAATTTGTTTTTTTTTTGCCAGAGAGGCCGTTTGACCTCCCCAACACGCTTCACGAGGCAAAAATGACACAAAAATCCAAAAAAATTAAAAAATGCATGTTTTTAAAAAAAGTTTTAGCGTTGCCAATAGAAAAAAGGTGCATCGTTGCTACGCCACCCACCGAGCACTAGAAGTGGTGGCCATCAAAGATGCCCCTCAAACATGCCATTGCCTCTGCCAGCCCTTGAGGGCTTCATTTCCTTGGCCGCTGGTTCTATGGGGGACCGAGAGCTCCGCGCTCGACCCCCGACCAACTCTAGCCCCCTCCCTGGTGACATGGGTGACTAGGGGCTGAAATTTCTTTTGTAGGGGGGTCGATTTTTTGCGGCGACGACCAGATGGCCGTGAAATTTAAGCTCATGACTTGATGACATTAGTGGCTGTACGACCTCTTTTGCCCCCTCCTAACCCCACTTTGCTCTAAAGGAGCAATTTTTTTCTTTTTGGCATAACTTGGGCATACGGTATCAAAATTGGGCAAACAAGATATCACCGGAAAGCTGGTTCCAAGAAATTTCCTATGGTGCAGTTTATTTTTCAGTATTTTTCTATTTAGCTTCATTTATTTCTGTTTTAAGTCAGATGTGCATTTATCGCTTTTGAGCTCATAACTTTTTGCCACGATCTCTGATTTTCACTATCTTTGTGATATTGGAAAGGTATTGAGAAGCTCTATGTTGATGTCCATTCATTATTTTCTATACCTATCCCACATTTATCATTATTCTAGATTTGTCCTGATGGGTGTTTTGGAGATTACTTGGATGTTTTGGCAGTTGGGAGAGTGCAACTTGCATCTTTGCACTTCATTTCAGTATCACATCATTCAATAATCGACTGCTGCTTCATAGATTCCAGGGTTGTTTCCATTTGGAGTTTTCGAGTGTTCCAAGGGATCGGGTTTGCTATTGCTTTTTTCATGATTCCTTGAGTCAATCATTGACTCTCATCCGGTTTCAGTAGTAGACATAAGTATCTTTCCTTGCTTGCCAGATTTCGGTTCTAGTGTTACTCTACAGTATTCTTCTAGTGCTTCTTTGCAACATGTCATCTCATTGTAGGGGGTTTTGTCCCACTGGGTTTTCCTTATCTACCTCATTCTAGCATTTGTAAATGGGTACCTGATCAGACCTAGTTTCCGAGACCCATATTTGATTTCATGCATCTTTTTCTAGTGTTTTAGCTTCTTCCTAAGTTCATCTTAAGGGGGGGTGTTAGAGTAATAAGTTATTACACTTAATTAATTATATCATATTGGTTAATTAATTAAGTCACTTATTCCCTTAGGTACTTAAGCTAAAATTAGGCACATTAATAATTGATTAATTATTAACTGTGCACACTAGGGTTTCCTTTTAGGTCAACATTAGGGTTGCATACATTTATTTTATAAAGCAAATCATCTCTTGTAATATCTTAATTCTAAATATATCAATTTGCACATCTTCATGCAAAGCTCTTGCTTTTTATTGTTTTTCTCTCATGTGGAAGGCCTTTTGGTTTGCATTTCTGATCTTGGTTTCTAAAAAATTTAAATAAAATTAACTAATTGAAATTCTTAAAGAGAATAAATGAGTGAAAATGACTAAAAATAGATAAATAAAATTAACTTTTTGATACAAAATAAAAAATACAAACAAGAGAGGACCTATAGTCAAAATATGAGAGTCTCTACCAAGGACAATATACTAGCATGTTTCATGGGTGTCCGTGCATAGTGATATCATCTTGTAGGAACAACGAAAAAAAACACCCATAAATAGGAAAAACCCAACTCTACAATTTGGCTAACCTACAAGACCAAAATATGAAACACATCAGCAAATGTTGTACAACAAAAATATAAACTGATAAAATAGAAATAAGGTATAAATAGTTTAAATAAGAAAATGGACAATAGAAAATCACATGCAAAACTCTATGCGATCGAATTCCCTCAAAATACCTACATGCATGAAAAACAGGAAAAATGTTTGGGGGCTATTTAGGGATTCACCTCAATCAAATCCCTACTTTGGTGTTTCAACCTCCACAACAACCAAGATAGAGAGAGAGAAATGAAATTATATGTAAATTCTCCTATCCCAAGTGTGTTTGGGAGTGGTTAGAGCTATGAATGTGCAATATTTAAACTAAATGAAATAAAAATGAATGTGATAATCCCAAGGTGCTTGGGGGCACAAGATAAAATAACAATATTACTTGAAAGGCTTGAGGAAGCTAAAGGTAAAAAGAGAGCTATGATAGTGTTGTATTAGGATATAATAAGCTATAGAGAGTTGTGCGTGAGCTTGAGAGTGCAAGAAATCCAAGAGAGAGAGTTCAAAAAATGAATGTTATCCTTTAGAAATGAGAAGAGGGAAATTAAAAAGTTTATGAGTCATTACGAATCATTTCATTTTTTTTTCACTGACTTGGGAAGATGAGAAGTGGAAAAATTCTTAGAATTAGCCTTTGAAAAATAAATTATCATAGGACTCTAGTGCTACACTTGGACATTCATTCTAATCGCTAGTGTCTAGAGAATTTATCCTAAAAAATGACAAGAGACAAAAGAAACATAGGGATAACACAAAAGTGACACAAAAAGTGATTATTAGAAAGGAATCTTGATCACCTTGAGAAGGAAAAATGAATATGTAAGGGTTGAAATGAGCCTAAAAATATACTAAGAAAAATAGACAACAAAGTAGACATAAAACATAGGTGAAATTGCAAGGGTGTGTAATTTATGAAACTAAATTTCCCCCCACTTTAGCAGGCTTATAAGCCTATGTAAATATTCATTCTAAAGTAAAAGGGAAAGGATAATAGAGAAATAAATAACACAACAATTCCAAAAAGGATACTTTAGAGGAGGATGAAAACTATTGAAGTTGAGGAACCATGCCCCCAAGCTGAGAACCTACAAAACAAATATACTAGACGGTAAAATCTTATACAAGAAGACAACATAATTAAAAAAAACCTACAAAACCATTGGGTTAGAGCATCATAAAAATAAATAGAAACATATATATTAAAACATTGATAGAACATCTACACAAAGTAGAAGAAAAACATGTGAAAAAACTAAAATGTCGAGTCATCAAAGTTAAAGATACCTCAATGTGGGAGATTATCTCAATACTATGTGTCATCCCCAAAATACAACAAAAAGAAAAAATATAGAAGAATTCTTAAATGAAGAGAAGAATATTATGATTGATTGCTTCAAGAAGGGAACACATCCAAAAAATAGGGAATCAATCAATATAGAAGAAAGTACATGACTCAAACATTGAAGTGATTTTCCAATAGGGGATATGTAAATGATAATGTAAAAGTGGATCATAGTCTAGCAAGTTGCATTATGCTAGGTGACTTATAGACTATGAAGGTATGACATATAAAATACCATAGTCTAACAATCTATATTATGCTAGGTGGTTCATATGCTACCAATGCTACATGGAGTGTACAAATAAACAATGCCTTTGGGGGTTAAAATAAATAAGAATCACAAAGGGAAAAAATAGACAAGGTGCATATAAGGATGCACAAGTGAGAAACACATATGCCCCCCTTAAAATATGAGCATGTATGGTATGCTAATATTTTAAGGTAAATAAAAAGGGAATAAAGAAGAGAGGGGATCCTTAGGAAGGATGTGCATATCTCGTAAACAGATTGTCCTTGAACCCAAAATATCAGTGAGGACAATGTGGTAAAGACTATTGTGTTGTTACCATAGATAAACTACAGTTACATGTGAGATAGTACCACCATGAATGGAAATGAGAAAAAAAAGAAATCTTTGAGTGTCACATAGGGAAAAATTTAGTGGCGAATCTTCGCCAATTGGCGAATTCTAGGAATCAAGAAAATCGAAATTGGTGAATTTACCATATCCAACAGGGTGTTCAAATCACCTAGATTTCAGGAACTATTGGTCCAATTCATGTCCATTCGCCAACGGTTTTTTTTATGAGGCATGTTTAGGAAATAAATTCGCCATAACAGACTACGCGTTTCGAATGGATCGATTAATATTTTCGCTTGGAATCCCGGGGAGCATGTCATAAAACACCAACATATTCACCGATACTATTAAAACAACATTAAATGAGGACCCATTTCACCAATTAAAATTTACAAATAGTTGCTTGTGAAGACCCATTTCGCCAATTAAAATTTATAAATAGTTGCTTATGAGGACCTATTTCGCTAATAATATTTAAAAATAATTAAATTTGAGGACACATTTCACCTTGAAAATTACAAAGTATCGCTATATAAGCATGTAGGATTCGCCAAATTTTTAACATACCTTTTAAAAATCCCACGGAATTCACCAAATATAGATTGATATAAATACAATTGAAACTATTATTTATTCTTACACATTTTGTTCGGTTCTGAGGTTCTACTTCTCGATTCAAAAGTCAAAAAAACCCAAAAACGTAGACTCAGAGGTGAGTGATCATTTCTTCATACTGTTATTAGTTATTAGTTATAATAATAAGATTTCTTTATCTATTTTCAATTCTTGCTTCAGTCTTAAACATGATTTTGAGTAGGGAATGTGGCCTATATTCTCTGTCAGTCTGTCCTTCTTAAACAAGAAGACATTTTTTTCTAGCTTTTATTCGAAGTGAGATATCAATATGTCGAGCAACAAGGGTAAGAATCCTGAGGGTAATGAAGAGACTGAGAGGCCATCAAAATGCCCAAAACGTGGAGGTACCATACAGTCTTACTTTGGAATTGGCAAAGATTCTAATCCATCAGATCAAGGTGGAGCTACATCATCAACTCTTCCACCAAATATTATTGAAGATGGCATTGACAATACCTCACCACGACAAGAAGGTCAAGGTGAGATTATCATTGAGTTAAATCAAAATGTATCAAATGAGGATGGAAATATTGTAGAAGATGTTCCAAGGGATACCCTGGTTAGCCAAAATGAGATAATTGATTTGGATGAGGATGATGTTGGTAGCAAGAAAATAAAAGGCAAATCAAAATTGAGGCGCGAGTGGGAAATGACAAGGAGTTTTCAACTTGGTTGGTTGTCGAAGTACCCATTCCTTGAATCAGTGGGGGTATCAAATGAAAATGATATTGAAAGGGAAACAGAGGTCAAATGTAAGATTTGTTGTTGGAAATGTGGAAGAGACAAGATGATGCAGCTAAAGCTTGACACTATAGAAAAGCATATCAGTAAAGTTTACGAAAAATAAATCATAGACAAAAAGGAACAATTAGACGTAAGATGGAAATCAAAGGAAGAATGTCTTCATGTTAAGTATGCTATGGATTATGGAGAGCATAACCATATAATGTCAAAGATTGAAAAATGTGAAGGTACACTTGAGGCTTATTTTGGAAAAGCCATGGCAACAACAAATCTTTCAAAAACTATTCAGATGAGTGTTGTTTTTCATATTTTGTCCAGGGGGTGTCTTATGAAATACTACCCATAATATTTTGATTTATTATCTTATTTGAGTGTTCCCCACTTTCCCTTCTCACATTGGTCAGTAAACGCTGGATGGGATTGGGCGAACTGTCTTGCTACAGTAGAAAAGGAAGATTTAAATGAGAGAGTAAAAGAGTCAAATTTCATTGCATTATCTTTAGATGAAGTTACCACACTAGAAAATACTTCTTGGGTTTGTATGCATTTGTATACTGTAGAACAATATGTTCACCAAGGTCATCTTCTTTGTTTTCATAAAATGAAGGACAGTTCAACATCGCAAAATCTATTTGAACTAGTCATAAATATTTGAATGAAATTGCAGGTATGGATGAGTTGACAATTGCCAAAAAATTGGCGTGTGTAGGAGTTGTTGGAGCTGTAGTGATGCAAGGTCAAAGGAGTGGTGTTTGCACAAAGTTACAAAATACTTGTGCACCATACATGCTTGGCATTCACTACATGGCCCACAAAATGAATTTAGCATTCAAAATTGTAAGCAATTCTCCTATAGTATCAAAAGTTGAAAATCTATTTCGCGAGATCCACGCATACTTCTACCGAAGTCCCTAACGTTTCCTTGAATTTCAACATTTTTCCATGGGAATAACACCTGGAAACAAGCTTCTCAAGGATGTCGATACAAGATGGATCTCCTTGCATGGACCAATGCAACTATTTCTTTCAGAATATCAGTCCTTGATTGGAGTGATGTACAAGCATTGCAACACAGTAGACAAAGCTCCTAACCTCTTAAATAGGATAAGCGATATAGAGACACTCTTGACTTTAGCTAGTCTTCTCCCCATGCTAGATGAAATGAAAAATCTTGTGAAGAAATCCCAAGACAGAACTATGTATATTTATGAATATGCCAATCTACCTAAACTTACATGCTTGGCCCTTGATCATCTATATCTAGATCTAACACAAGAAGGCACAAATTATTTGATGTGGTGGAAAATTACTAATTTGAATAATCCTGATAATTATTTATAGTTTAATGCAAGTGGGTACTTATGTATCTATGTACGTGGATATGAGATAACAATGTACCATTATAAGACAACGAGGTGCTCAAGTAGAGAAGTACCTGTTAATGAGGAATATTTTAACGACATTGTTAAATCTGTTAGTGATATAATTTGAAGGAAATTGTAAAATCTCTTTCCTCAAAGATTTGTGAAAGATTCCCTTGATATGAAATACTTGAAGCCATGGGTATTGTGTATCCTCAATTTTGGGTAAACTGAGATAACCCAAAATATTTTCATGATCAAGTAAAAATCTTGATCAAACAGTTTTCGAAAGAGGTAACATACAATGAGAAGACAATAGAAGGAATTTTAAATGAAAATAAGCTTAGACAACAATGTAGGAGTTTTGCAACAACTATGAGGGACTAGTATAAATCCATTGGCAAGGAGGAGGCCTTTGAACCGGGATCAAGAAAAATGGTTTGGAAAAGCTTAGGTCAGAGTGAAATGTTGCGTGGTTCGATGCCAGAATATTTCAAACTTGCTGATTTATGTTAAACAATGATATTGGGGTCGGTGGAGGATGAGAGAGTTTTTAGTACATTGGGGTTTTTGAAATCAAAGTTAAGAAACAATCTGGAAAATAATTTAGAAAATTGCTCGAGGATGAAAGGAACTGCGTATAATGTCAAAAAATTTCCTTTTGAAAGGGCACTCATAATCCGGAGGTCCACATGTGAAAGAAGAGGGATCAGGATGTGCAACATAGGCTCTCCAATTCCAAGCACTGGTATTGGTGGTAGTGGCAGTGGTAGTGGGCCTAGGATAGATGAAAATGATATTGAAATTGACACAAATCACACAATGAATGTTGAATTTGAGACATAGGTCGAAGAAAGTGAAGAGAAGACTCAAAATCAAGATGACTCTTTTACTTTATCTCAAGATGAGCATCAGTTTGAGGACCCTGCATCCATTTGGGAAATGGAAGAGAATTGTTAGGTTTTAGGTATTTTTAAAACACTTCATGAATCAGTTTCCATTGTTCCAAAGTCTGAATTGTACTTGATGATATTTTATATTGTATTCAAAGAACATTGAAATTGTGAATCATTGCACTTGATGATATCTTATTTTATATTGTACTCAAGCACTGGATGAATCATATTCCAAACTGTAGTTGATGATTTGTATTCAAATAAATTGTGAATCATTACACTTCAGGTTATTTTATTTTATGTTACACTTCATGATATTTTATATTATATTGCACTTCATGAATGATATGCCAAAGTCAAACTGTAGTTGATGATCTTTTATATTGTATTCCATCATCCATGAAATTGTGATATTAAAATTTAAATTTGATCTCTTAAAAGGAAATTTAATTTTTCTTTACAAAGAAAATAGCCTCCATCGAGTCCACCCCACTTATCTTCCACATATCAATAATCACAAAAATATATGACACTTTGATTATATGATTCATAAATTATGAACAATGAAAATTATGGAAATTTGTGTGACAAGATCCATATTATAGCCTACATTGCATCCATAAACAAATTTGACATTCCACAGTGATGTAGTCCTTCCCCCATTCCTAACAAAATTCAATACCATTGGCCTAAAAATGCTTCATCGATGGAACCCCCATCACAGTCCCATCGATGGCCTGATGAAAATAGCTCACAACCTAGTATCAGTGTAATAATACTCTATCGGGTTGACTCCTAAGGTGTTCTCCTGATATACTGATAGATTCAAGTTGTCAAAGAAAGCAACCATGAATTATAACCATGGGAATGAATTATCGAATGCATAAAGTATATTGGGGAAACTATGGTGCATTGAAGAAACATTATCTGGCATCCGACCAATAGAATGGAGGATAGGTGTCCATCGATGGAGAGGGTGGATATCGATGAAAGACTAATGTGACATCCCGGGGCATCGTCGACTTCAAGATATTTGAAATAAATGTTCTTCTTCAATGAAAAGACCAAAAGACGGTCCATGGATGGTGTATTTATGAACCAGAATTGAAGTGAATTATATCAAAAGTTGATCGCATAGTTGTTACAAAATCCTGGAAGATTTCGCTTAGGGTAGAAGTAGAAAGGAAAAAAACTTGGAGTTCTGATTGCAGAGGCAAAGGCTATTTTAATGGGACTTGAAATTGCTTTGTTGTATGGCATAAGTAACTTGCATATTGAAGGCGATTCGTTGGTAATTATTAATGCTTGTAAGGTAAAGAATGCACAAAACTAGTGTTTAAAGTATGTTCTAGAAAGAGTTTGGTATTTATTGCAATGGTTTCAATCTGATTAGATCACTCATACTTACAGAGAAGGGAATAAATTAGCATATTTCTTGGCGAACATGGGGTGTGATAAGTGGGAAATTTTCATAATGCAAGACATTATCAATTAAAAAAATTATCCTCAATTAGAGGAAATTATTTTATAGGATGTCTTAAGTCTTCAATAAGTGTTAATATACATTTATAAAAGAGCGCCTATGGGAAATATGGTGTGGGCCCCATTGGACCAGAAAGCAGACCCATCTTTCCTTTACACATGGCCACGTGTCAAGCAACAAGAGCCCCAAAAAAGGCAAGAGAAGCTTCGATAGGATGCCATGTGGAGATGACCAGAGAGTTGCGAGTGGTAACCCATACCGAGTTAGGTCCCACAGAATGACCTAGGTGCGCTTTGACCTAGTCAACTCGAAAGAGAGAGTGGGTGGCACAATTGGAGTTGCGTGATTTGATTTGCTTGCTGGTTGCGTGTTATGAGGAGAGATGGTGTGGGCCCCATCTAAGAAGAAAGTATTCCCATCTCTCCTTTCCACATGGCCACATGTCAAGCAATCAGAGTCCGATAGAAGGAAAGAGAAGCATCTTGAAGGGGAACTTCGATAGGACGGTACGTGGAGGTGGCCAGAAAGTTGCGAGTGGTAACCCAACGAGAGTAAATTCCATTGGCAGAATCTAAGAGATTTTTCCCCCAACATAATGATGAGAAGGCAATATTTCGTAGTGGGACCCAGTTATAATGACATGGGTGACATTGACGATGAGGATGAGCAGCTGAGATTAAACGAGGTTGATTGGACAACATACTAAGCTAGTGGAAGATGACGTATGTCATGCACTATTGACAATAGTGAATGATGGAGATCAAACAAATATTTGATCAGACATCTTTTTGGGAGCATGGTGCAAATATTGTAGATTCCCTTCTTGATTCTGTAGAATTACACAAGCGATGTATTTGTGCCTTGGTGGATCTCTCACCATGACAAGTGTTAACATGAATGATGATGGTGCAAACATGAGGATGACAAGGTGAGTGTGAACCCCAGGTGGAGTATGAAAGCCTTATCGGCGTGTGTGAACATCATCGGTAGGACACTTAGGGATGTCCCCCCAATACACCGATGACCTTCCTATCGAATGAACAAAGTGACATCGCTAGGAACTTAAAGAAGGTCAGGGCCAAAGTGTCACTCAAAGTGGTGAAAAATATCCTGTAAGATTAAATGTTTGTATGGGTTTTGGGTTTACAAATATCTCATAATTAGAACATTAAAATGAATGAAACGTCTTAGGTCTACAAGACTACAAGTTGCAAATTTTAATCGTTGATCTTTCTAAATCTAATGGTTATAGGGTGATTCCAGAGGTTTAAGTTGGTAAGCCCATCGCTCTGTGCGTTTCATTACGGAATACAACTACAACCATACATCAAATTTTCATCCAATGGTTGAAACTTGAGTAATTTATGAAAATAACATACAAAAATAAACATGACACATGTGTTTTAAATTTGTTTTAAACTTTTGTGTGCTAGGATTGGCATTAAGGCCAAGGGGCCAGTAAATTAACGTTGCAAAAGGACTTGAAAAAATCTCACCGTGTGCTGACCCTCTCACTTAAAAAGAATCAGTAATCACTTGACAATTGACACTTAGCAGTACAAAGTGCTTTAAATGCTCTGTTTCTCAAAATTGGAACATTAAAGTGAATGAAACGTCTTAGGTCTACAAGTTGCAAATTCTTAATCTTAACCGTTGATCTTTCTAAATCTAACAATTATAGGGTGATTATGGAGGTTTAAGTTGCTAAGCCCACCGCTCTGTGCATTTCATTATAGAATGCAACTACAACCATACATCAAATGTTCATCCAATAGTTGAAACTTGAGTAATTTATGATATTAACTTAAAAAAAAAAAACATGACACATGTGTTTTAAAGTTGTGTTAAACTTTTGTGCGCTAGGATTGGCATCAAGGCCAAGGGACCGATAAATTAACATTGCAAAGGACTTGAAAAAGTCTCACCGTGTGCTGACCCTATCAGTGTCTCACTTAAAAAAAATCACTTGACACTTAGTAGTACAAAGTGTTTTAAATGCTATATTTTCTCGAAAATTTGAAATTGGAACCATTGATCTACAAGTTGCATATTCTTAACCGTTGATCTTTCTAAATATAACGGTTATAGGGTGATTCCAGAGGTTTAAGTTGGTAAGCCCATTGCTCTGATCATTTCATTACAGAATGCAACTAAAACCATACATCAAATGTTCATCCAATGGTTCATCTTCCTATTCCTTGATATCGGCAGGAAGTACCATTTTGAGGAAACTCTGAGTCTGGAGTTCAAAATTCTGCCACCTTTCCTCATATGCAGGCTCACTTAAATTTACCGGCAGGAAGTGACCATTTATTTTCCAAGAAAAAAGTGCCAATTTTCTACTCAATCCGTTTCTCCAACCTCCTTATTTAAGAGCTATCCTTTTAGAGGATTTAAAAGATTAAGTTAAACCTAAAGTTGGCATTTGAAATCATTTGAGAAGACATCCCTTAATGGCACCTTACAATTCATTAAAAGAGTTGACACTTCAAAATTTGTGCATCCCGATGAGGTCACCCAATCGCCGAGAAACATAACTTTATAACCATTTGTACGGTAATAAAATCTCAACCATTGATTTCTAGAAATCTAATGGTTCTAGTTTTATTCCGGAGGTTTCAAATCGTAAGTCTAGTGCTTGAGAGATTTACTTTCAGAATGCAACTATAGTCATCCATGAAACATTCATCGAACGGTCCCAATGATTTTTTGTTGGCATATCCATTTATTTCACCATTGGATTTATTTATTTATTTCGAGATTCTTTTTAATTCACCAATGAAAATATATTTTTTTGCTTTGGAAAAAGGTTTTAATCGCCAACAATTTTTTTTTTATGTTTTGGTTACAAGATTAATTCACCAATGGAAACAAATTTCTCGTTTGAAAAATGGTTTTGGTCGCCAATGAAAAATATTTTATTTGATTAAAAAAATTTGCAATTCGTTAAGATTTTCCAGACTTCTAGGGATTATAAAAGATTCGCCAATAGGGATTATTTTTTTCCCAAAAAACAAAAAAAATTGCCAATACAATTAATATTTTTTATCGGGATGTATACATGATTCACCAGGATTTTACACCTTCGCCGAGGGGGGGGTGGTTTCTTAAAGTTTTCCCTGGTGTCACATAGTGGGTAACAAAAAGATAGAAGAAGGGAAGTTTGAAAACCTCACGAGAGAATGCTTATCATATAAAATGAATCAGACAAAGGTGAACCTCTATGTAGCTTGTAATGTGAAGAAGAGATAGGTGCTTCAGAAGAGGGAAGAGTGATGGCATCATTGTCAAAAATTTATATTTTATCTTGCAAGGCTTGACATTCCCTGGTGGAATACCCAAGAACTTGATGATAGGCATATAAAGGAAGTTTTGTTTGAACATTTTTATGAAATTTCTTGTGTGGGGAAGGAGGAAGCGTGATTAGGTGGGATTGGAGAAGCCTCAAAAAGATATTATCTTTCTTAGATAAAGGATAAGGAGTAGTAAACAATCCTTTCTCTTGTGGATGAAGGTTTGGATTCTCAAAATAAGAATTCATAGAGACATCAAATAATGGAGGAGGGGATGTATACAAAGGAGATGGATAGTAACCTAAACCCATTGCTCCATATGCCTAAGAACATTTCATTTGTATTGATTATTATAAATAATTTTGAATGCAAGATGTAATTTTTCTCCAAATAAGAAAGAGGAGGAGAGTCAACACCACTAGCTTTAAGAAAATGAGAAGTATAAGTGCACATTTGAGAAGAAATACTGGTTGAATTTACAAAAGAAAAAGGAACAATTTTATCATGAGAATGTGAATCCTTGTTAAATGAAAGAATGCCAAAATTTGAAGGGTCAACCTTAGACTCACTAGGCCCATGAGGGGTGAATTATAAGGAGCCCCAATCATCACAAAGACATGGATTAGAAGAAGAAGGGATATCATCATCACTAGAGGGTGGTGATGGTGTTTTTGAGTTATTATAGAAGAAGGTACAAATTTATAAAGATAATTAAGAGAAGCATTCACATGACCCGATACAACCCATTGATAATATTTAAAGGGGTTAGGATATTATTTTATTGTATGTACAATATTATTATATATAAAATTTATATATTGATGCAAAGTATATGGGATTGCACCCATGATGTGCATTCATGATCTATCTAGAATAAGATTATATGATAAAGTGCTTGAAATTACATATACCAAGGTAGCTAGTGTAACATTTCCTAGTTGAATAGGGAATATTACTATGCCAAGAGCTTGTTAACCAATGCTATCAAAAACATGAATAGAGAGATGTAGTATCAATATAAGAAGAACCTATATGAAAATGAGGTAACAAACCAACACCACAAACATTGATACTTGATCCAAGATCAATGAGACTATGTCTAATACCTATATTATTCATAACAAAAATTTATCATGAGTGGGCCAAATTGAATTTGTACTTCAAGAGGAGGAAGTTCATGTTGGTGGAAGATAAGGTCTGGTGTATTAGAAAAAATGCATTATATCAAAGTATTAACATCATTCAGTTTAGTAGAAGATGGCACAAGGACTTTATGTAGAGCCTCCTAAAGCATACCATGATAAATATGAGACGTTTAAAGAAGGTCCTAAAGAGATCTTAGCAATAGTAATACAAAGTTTCTTTATAAGATCATACTATCCCAAGGGTTTAGAAATAGGTTTACGAGAAGATGGAAAAATAGGTTGAGAAGGTGGAATAGATGTTGAGATATCAATATTTTGTTTATGTATTCTAGTTTTTTACTTGTGGAGCACTAAAGTATTATCATTAGCCATAGCTACATTAGAGGTGATATATTTAGCGATGTGTGGGTAATAATCCAGAGGTTGTGGTGCATCTGGAACACCTTAAACACTTATTATAGGATGAGAAGGTGGAGGTGAATTAGATGTTACATTAACATAGATTGTAGGGAATCAAAATATTTTAAACATTAATACATTTAGCCAAAATATCTTTAGCAGTTGGGATAAATCTATTAACTATTATTAAATTAACATTATTATTTTCTTGTTAAGGAATATGAGATCTAAGAGAAGGAATAGAAGAAATATGATCAAAATCTATCCATGGAGGATTTTATGTGAGGTGAGGATATTCATTCACAAATGCTTCATCTCTAATAGGGAGAGCATTGGAATGAAGGTAAGGTAAAGTTATGTTAAGAAAATTATTCATTATTTCTCCTCTTGCGCCAAAATATCCTCAAAAGTAGGAGGAATTTTAAGAGAGAGATCAAGAAAAATAATGAAATGGGAAAAGATAAATCAATTTCACATGCTTGTACTAGAACCTCTTGAAGTTTCTTGACAAAGTAGGAAAGTGATAAAAAGAAGAGGAAATGATAAATTCATTTTGAAAAAGAGGAATAGAAAAGTTAGTCAAAGGTCATCATATTTCTCCTTTGATGACATTGAATGGGTTTAGGGAAACACTTTGAAAAAAATTAGAAGAGAAAATTTCATTTTTGTTTAAATGAGCCCCCCCATTTTTGAAGATTTTTTAAATGTAAAAGTGGTGGGTTCATGAAAATTTGATGAACTGCAACAACTAAGAAGCGGTGTAACATGTTGGGTTCACCAAAATGTAATGAAGAAAATTTAACTTTGAAAAGAGGAAATCTAAAATATTTTGAGAGAAAATTCCACTTATTATACTCAAATAAAATTAACTAAAATTCTTAAAGAGAATAAACTAGTGAAAATTACGAAAAATAGATCAATAAAATTAAGTATTTGATACTAAAAATAGAAAATACAAAAATAGAGGATTTGTAGTTAAAATATGAGAGTCTCAGCTAAGAACACTAGTGCATTGCATGGGTATTCACATGTAGTGCTATCATCTTTTACAAACACAAAATATAAAGCACCTAGAAATAGTGAAAAACCAACTCTACAATTGGACTTACTTGTAAGACCAGAAACAAAAAAAACTACCAAACACTACACAACAAAAATATAAAAGAATAAACTAGAAATAAGTTGTAAATAATTTAAATAAGAATTGAATAATAGACAAACACATGCAAACATCTGTGTAGTTGAATTTCCTCAAAATGCCTACACGCTTGAAAAAGAGGAAAATGTTTGGGGGTTATTTAAGGATTTATCTCAATTAAAACCCTATTTTGGTGTTTCCACCTCCATAAAAACCAAGATATATAGAGAAATGAAATAATATATAAGTGCTCCTTTTCCAAGTGTGTCTAATAATGGTTAGAGATTTGAATGTGCAATATTGAAACTAAAATGAAATAAAAAGGGATGTGATAATCCTAAGGAACTTGGGGGCACAATATAAAAAGATCAATATTACCTACAAGGCTTGAGGAAGCGAACGAGAAAAAGAGAGTTATGTGTGATATTGAGAGTGTAAGAGAGCCAAGAAATAGAGAGAGAGTTCACAAAATGAAAGTAATCCTATAGAGAGGAGGGAAAGGGAAGGGGTTGGAAAGCCACTAGGAATTGTTTCAATATACTTTCACTTACCTGGAAAGATGAAAATTGGAAAAAATCAGAATTAACCTTTAAATGACATTTATCATAGGATGCTAGTGTTATGCAAGGAATTCCACACTAAGTGCTGGTGTCTAGATAATTTATGCTAAAAAAATGATGGGAGATAGGAAAAACATAGGGCTAAACCAAATTTGACATGAAAAAGTGGCAACTGGAATAGAGGCCTGAGCACCTTGAGAAGGAAAAGGGCTGATGCAAGGGCTGAAATGATCCTATAAAAACAGTAAGGAAAATGGACACCATAGTAGACACAAAACATAGGTGAAATTGCAAGCTTATGTAATCTACAATACTGAAATTTGAATTGGTTTGATCATTTTAATTTTTTTTGAGGAATTTAATCATTTAGGTTATTCTAATTTTGAGAAAGTGGTATGTTTGGATGGGTTGGAATTTTGGAGTTACTTTGTTTTTGTTTATGAATTGGTATATTTGGATTACTAGAGTTGTTTTGATTGTGATAAAGTAGAATATTTTTATTATTTGGATTTTTTGAGTTGTTTTGTTGATGAAGTGGAATATTTGGAAGTTTCTTTGGTTTTGAGAAAGTGGAAGGTTTGAAATATTTGGATTATTGGAGTTACTTTGAGTTTTTTGATGAAATGGAATATTTGGATTGTTGGAGTTACTTTGACTTTGATAAAATGGAATATTTGGATTGTTAAAGTTTTTTTGATTTTTTTGATTTGTTTGAATGTTTGGATCAATTTTTTGTTTTTGATAAAGTGTTTATTTGGAGGGGTTGATTTGTTTTGATAGATTGGACTATTTTCTATGTAAATTTGGGTATTGTATGTCATGACTCATTTTTAATTCGATGATGATGTTGTAAATTTTTATTTTTGATGATGAAAGGTGGTTTTGGATTTTTATTATTATTTTGATCCATATGGTTATTGGTATGCTTTTGGTTTTGATTTGGGGACATAATGATCACAATGTTGTTGAGATTCTCAAGATTGTAACTTGGGGGTAATGTAGCTCATGACTCTATGAGGTGTTTAAGTATTTTATCCTTTTTTTTTGTATAAATTTATCTACCATGTTGTGGCCTTATTAAAAATAAAGGAAGTTAGGTTAACCATGTGAGTACTTTCTTTGGTTGGGGAGAGTCTCAATATAAGTATCAATCTTATTGTTATTTTAGTTTCTACAAAGGGTTCAATAAGAGGTTTCTCCAATAGAAGGATCTTGGGTGAATGGGTGTCTTATGAGAAAATAGTTTTCTTCATTGAATTCCATGTTTAATTTGGATTGAAATCAAGTAATAGGTGAAATAAAAGACGTATCTTGGTTTTAATTTTTGAATTTTGATATTTTATTTTTGATAGTTTTTGGAAGACTTGGTTTAATACAATTTTTCACAGAATATAAAAAAATAAAGCATATTAACAACCTATATTATTCAAGTATGTATGTTTGGTTTTTGAGCCATCAAATATATCTCAAGGCTACATGATGAGTAGTTTCTTTGGTGTAACCACTTTAGTGCCTCACAAGTTACAAATAGCTAAAATGTATTAAGATAGGCTTATAAGTGCTTATTTAAGGAGTCCTCAATATATAAAAAGATGTGTGTGGCCCAAATATGTAAAATTAGGTATGTTTTATAAGGTGTTTGATTGGGGTGAACTTCCTTCTTACTTCACTCCATTCTCTTATATTAGAGTTATACCAAAAATGATAATTCCAACCTTGTAGAATATTTTATTAGGCCTAGGTATTGGTGGATGAAACCACCTCACTTCATGATGTGCTTAAAATAAACAAACACTTGGAAAGGAATGGAAATTCCTACCTCAAATTTGTATACTCCATTGGAACATGGGGTTTGGATTTCGTGGTTAGAGACCACTTCTAAGGTTACTAGTTCCTAAGAAAAATAAAAAATAAAGATGTAGTTTCTTTTTATTTGGATCACAATAATGTGCAAGGGAATAAAATGCACAATTATCCCTAGACAAGTGAGAAGACTCTTTTGATCCTCAATATCATCTTAAGGTACAAGAGGAGAGCATGAATGACTTAATCATGAAGACACAAATATAAAAGAAAAGTAAGTGAGTTGGTTTTGATCCTCAATATTGCCTAAATGTGCAAGAGGAAAGAATACACAACTAGCTTACTCAAATATAGCTAACAAGACTAAAGATAAATATTGTTTCCTTTAGAAAATTCAAGTGCATATGAAGTTTGGACATCAAAATTAGAAAGTGATCCTAAAAAAAGCAATGTTAGTTTGCAATATTTTAAACCTTGAAAAAAAACTCCATAAATAGAGTTAGAACAAAAAAACCCTAGATGTAATCCCTATAAATCAACAATCAATGGATGAAAATTAACACAAATAATAAAATGTCAATATAGAGTAGAAATGTTGAAACATAGAGAAAAAATGATGAAAATTACATAAAATTTCATGCATTAAACATAGGAATTGACTTGTACAAAATTTGAAACAAGAGAAAACATTGATGATTTGGTAGAAATATAAAAAATGAGTGCAAACATTGCACATAGAGTATAAATTTCACCTTGAGTAATGCTAATTATTTGGTATGAAAATTAATTATTTCATGAAGTTTTTTCCGTATTGTATAAATGTCACAATCGTACAATACAAAAATTAGTAGAAGAAAATTCTACATAAAAAAGGTTAGTATCTAAGCAATTGTAAGAAACTGGCTAGAAACAAGCATCTATAAAGGCACCACATAGTGCAAGACCAAAGCAAGCATGAAAAAAAGAAAGAAAATTTAAATCCTCACTTAGTAAAGAAATTTTTGAGACCCTAACTAAAATAAAATCCCACATAAAACCATTATAATTTTAGATATCCTTGCAAGAACTAATACAATAAAAACACCTCCAATAAAATTGGGTTAAAGATCTAATATAAGGCCAAAAAGTGGAAAAATTGAAGCCAAAGAAAAAATATTTAATTCAAATAAAAAACACTACAAGATAGAGCACAAATGCTAGAAGGTAGTGTTGAACACCAAGAATACTGAGAGAGGGGGTGAATCAATATTCACTAAAATTCATCAAATTTAACATGCATTCAAACCATCTCATCAAACCTGTAGAAATAAAAAGGAACAATTAAAACATGCATCACATCAATAAATAAAAGAACAATAGATTTTCATGGAAAACCCTTGAAAGGGAAAAACCACAGCGAGGATTAGCTCATAATATATTATAACTGGTTACAATGGATTATAAAATGGAGGATCCACTATGTAGAAAGAACCGGTCACTGCCAAGGGCTCACTACCCAAAGGAATCATTGTCTAGAATAGAAAAGAGATAAGAAGAATGGCTCACTGTTAGATTTTGAACTGCTAACAATGCAACTGTAACGTGCTAAAGATACAATTCTAATTAAGCTCAAATAGTTGACTTTACACACATCATAATTCACCACTATCACCTTTTGTAGTTCAATCTACATCACATCTCTCTCACAATCTCTACATTCACCCTTCACACACTAAATCAACCTTCTATATATACCGCAAATACCCACAACATAAATTAGGTTGGCCTAATTACACGAGCCATGTAACACCATGACATGTTAGCCCAAAACTCTATCACTCATGCCTTGCAAAAGAAACCAAAATATGTTCTTCATTAAAATAGGTTTACATGACCTATAATCACTCCCATGAATCCACTCCTTACACAATTCAACTCTACATGACCCCAAAACCCTTAGGTCAGCAATGCATAGCAAAATCGGTGAAGCAACAACTGAATGAAAAAATTGTTCATCCACAAATCGACATGTGGACCACCAAATCACTTTCCACTTGGAGTGCATACACTTCAAACACTTCCTCAAACCATCACAACATAATAATCATCCACGATGGAATGTGGAGCATTCCAATATGCACTTTGCACTTATAACTCTGCTTTTACTAAGCTTTATGGTCTGTCATTAATATCTTCAACTAAAAAAGACATACAACCATTAAAATTTGGATATAGACTACTTCAACATGTACCATTATTACCTGTAAACCATATGAAAAGATGGTGCACTGTGGAGCAATACAAACTATAAAAATATTTCTCTATAATACTAAAAATGCACATCGAGACTTAGCCAATTCTTTAGTACACTTGGTATTCTTTCAAACTAAATACATATTAATATACCATCACTTCTACAATGGGTTGTCATCAATGAAAATAACATACATCATCATTCTTATGTTGCAAACAATATCCCCCTTTGTCATTCATGGCAACACAGTTCTCCAAAACATTCGCCCCCTTTGACATCAAGGGAAAAGGGTACTAAAAAAAAATTTCTTTGCTTTACTCCCACTTACTAATATATCTACATGAGAGTAGCTCCCCCTATCTACTTTGATCCCAATTTATATATAATCCATCACCAAAAATGTACCACAATTTTATCTACCAACTCTACATATGTACATTGAAATAAAAAAAATGTATATACAAAGAAAAAATGTACATCTTAACTAGATGAGGGTAAAGTACCCTGATATGACACCTTCAATTTTATAATGTGTTCCTCCCAATCCTTCTTTGTAACCTCCCAATCCTTCTTGGAAAATGCAAGAATAAGGCACTAATGTTCAAACTGAACATGGAGGTCTTCTCCTTCTTCCTAAGAACTACACACTAGATTGTTTCCACAATCTTCTTAACATCATTTAAAACTTAAATTAAAGGAGTAAGCCTTGCAATTGCAATATCTCTAAGTTGACTATATTGCATTATTATTTTCCCCGTTTGTTCTTGTAGTAGAAATAAATGACCATGCATATTTTCAATTATTTCTCTTGTATCTCCATTTGCATCACTCACTAGATCATAAACACTCGAGGCCTAAGTAATTCGAGACTCAATTGAGTCCATCTGAACCTTAATGCTCCTTGTAGAGACTGGCCATTTCAAATAGAATTGAAATAATTATTTGGCATCCTCCAAACACTTTTTAACATCTTCCAAGCTACCTTGTAGCTTGGTGTGTGCAGTATTACACTAATCAGAAACATTAAAAATCCTTTTATCCTTTAATTTCTTTGACATTTCCTTCTCTATATTTTCTTCCAAACCAATAGAATACTCCTTAAAGGAATCAAGCAATAACTTCAATTATCCCACACCAGATAAAGAACTATCAATAGATACTATAGGAAGTCCTTCATGCAACACCTTTACAACTTCATCAACCAAATCAATACTCTTTTGGTGAGCTTGAAGAATATCCTTCCTTGCAAAGGAGTGAAACACTTCACCAAGTTGTAACTTCTGTAGAGGGGAAATCTTATCCAGGTCCACTTGACCATGTTGCATAGGAATTTGCAGCGGCTATGTAGACACCACCGATTGAAACTATAACTGCATATCTAAAATATCTTTTAATGAATCTCTAGAGGGTTTGGAGGAGTCACCACCAATTTTAGTGCTTTATTCTTCATTCTTATCAACCTTCTCCTTATCACCATTGAAAAAGAATTATTTTGCATTCTTCTCAACTTTTAGAGGAAAGGTTTTTTTCTTTTTGTGCTTCAGTCTTATCTAAGGCATCTTTCTTATCTTATTTATTCTTCTCAACAATTACCGCCACACCCAGAGGGGTGTTCTCTGTCAACATATCTCCTTGTTGCTCATGCTCATGCTCATGCTCATGTTGGTCATTGATATGATCATTACTTTTTGGGATGGGTTTATCTTGTTACATTTGATCTTCATTACCCAAATCAACCTTCTTTATCAGATCAACCTTCTTTGATGAACCAAAGGTTTTCACATTCTTTCTTTTGTAAAACTTGGCCATGTGTCTTGGTTTATTTCATTTATGACATATGACACCTTTTTGTTGAACAAACTTACATATTTCCATTTTAGATGTACATTCAAAAGCTTTATGCCCAAATCCATTGCATGTATAACAATAAATTTGAATGATTGGAACATCATGTCATTATTGTAGCCATTCATCATTTGAATTTTGCATTCACTATCCTTATGATGAAATCTATTGCATGTATAGCACTAACCAAAAAATGATTGAAAGTTTTGATTCATTTTGCTTCTATACTCTACTTCTCTATGTGTAAATTTATAGCAAGAATAACAGTAGCCATTAAAGGATGAAAAACTTTGTGCAACTAGTTGTCAGATAGGTGGTCTCTTGAAATATTTCTTTTGATTCTAGACATGTTTGATATTGCTCTTCTTATCTCCAGTCTTCCTTTGTTTATGATTCTTCTTTCCAACATTTTTTGGAGTCTCATTCTCCTTTTAGATTTCTCCTTTTCAAACCCTAATCCTTCTTTGTCCTTTGAATTGTTTGGAGTCTCATTCTCCTTTGAGATTTCTCCTTTTCAAACCCTAATATTTCTTCGTCCTTTGAAGATTTCTGACTAGAAAGCATATCATAAAGCAAGGTGGAGCTCTTCTTGAATTTATCCTCTTGATTCTTTGATTTCTCTAGATCTTTCCTCAAAGACACACATTATTCTTCAAGTCTCGAACATTCTATAGACTTGTCTTTCAACTTGGCATTCAAGTAGTCTTCAACTCTTTTGCCTTCTTCAACTTGCACTTTTAGATTGGTGACTGTCTCATTTGATTGTTGTAGTTGCTAATTTGTTTCCTTGAGTATTTCTTTAAGTTGCTTTATTTAATTCCTAAAATTCTTGATGCACTCATCTGTTTCCTTAATATTTTCTTTTAGATCCCTATTCTCACATTTTTCTTTATCCAAATCATCAAGAGAATATTTGAGTTCTCCTTCATGCTAATTTCATAGTCTTCTTCAGTAAACCCTTCCATTATGATGTCTTTTGGAGGGATAGGATACCTCCTAGTTGCCATGTTTTCAACCTTTGAGATCTACCTCAACGGTTAAGCCAATTGAAGGAACCAAGGTCTGATACCAATTGTTGAACACCTGAAATACTGAGACGGGGGTGGGTGAAACAATATTTACTAAAATTCATTAACTTCATCAAATTAAACATGCATTCAAAGAATCTCATCAAACTCGCAAAAATGGAAAGGAATAATTAAAGCATGCATCACATCAATAGATGCAAGAACACTTGATTTACGTGGAAAAACCTTGAAAGGGAAAAACCAAGATGAGAATTAGCTCACAATTTATTATAACCGGTTATAATGGATTACAAAATGGAGGATTCACTGTCCAAAAATAATGGCTCACTTCCAAGGGCTCACTACACAAATGACTCACTACCCAGAATAGAAAAGAGAGAAGAAGAATGGCTCATTGCAAAGTTTTGAACTGCTAACAATGCATCTTCAATATATTGAAGATAAAGTTGTAATTAAGCTCAAAAAATTGACTTTACACACTTCATACTTCACCACTATCACCTTTTGTGGTTCAATCTACATCACATATCTCTCAAAATATCTACATTCATCCTTCAAACACTAAATCAAACTTCTACATATACCAAAAACACCCACAACATAAATTAGGTCGACCTAATTGCATGAATCATGTAGCACCATGAATTGTTAGCCCAAAAATCCATCACACCCGCCTTGTAGAAGAAACCAAAATGTGTTCTTCATCAAAATAGGTTGAAATGAACTATAATAATTCTCATGAATCCACTTCTTACACAATTAAACTCTGCACAACCCCAAAAACCTTAGGTAGGCACCACATAGCAGGATCAGTGAAGCAACAATTGGATGAATTTTTTTTTCATCCTCAACTCAACATGCATACCATCAAATCACTTGCCACTTGGAGTGCATACAATTTAAACACTTCCTAAAAACCAGACAACATAATAGTCATCCACAGTTGAATGTTGAGCATTCTAATATGCACTCTACACTTGTAACTTTTTTTCTATAAGCCCCATACTCTATCATCAATATCTTCAGTTGAAGAAGACATACAACCCTGAAAAATATAGATATACAATACTTCAAAACATATTATTATTGCCTATAAACCACATGACAAGATGATGCACTGTGGAGCAATGCAGACCAAAAAACTGTTGCTTTGTAATACTGAAAATGCACACTAGGACTTAGCCAATTCTTCAGTACACTTGGTCTTCTTTTGGACTACATACATACTAATATACCATAAATTCTTCAGTGGGTTGCCATAAATGAAAAAACCATACATCATCATGCTCATGTTGCCAACAATCTCCCCCTTTTTCATTCATGGAAACACACTTCTCCAAACCATTCCCCCCCTTTGACATCAAGGGAAAAGGGTACCAACAAGATATTTCTCTGCTTTACTCCACCTTACTGATATATTTACATAGAGTATCTCCCCCTATATGATTTAATACCCCTTTCTATATTATCCATCACTAAAAATGTACAACTCTATCTACTAACTCTGTCATATGTACATTGAAATCAAAAAATTGCACATACAAAGAAAAAATATACATCTTAACTAGATGAGGGTAAAGTACCTTGATACAAAACCTTTAATCTTACAAGGTGTTCCTCCCCAATTTTTTTTTCAACCTCCCAATCCTTCTTGGAAAAGGCAAGCATATGCCACAGATTTTCAAACTGAACATGTAGGTCTTCTCCTTTTTCTGAAGAACTAGGATCTAGATTCTTTTCCACAACCCTCTCAACATTAGATACAACTTGAGTTAAATGAGTTTCCTTGCACTTAACATATCTCTAAGTTGACTATATTGCATTATTATTTTCTCCTTTTTTTCTTGTAATAGAGATAATTGACCATGTAGTTTTTCAATGATTTCCCTTGTAGCTCCATCTGCATCACTCAACGGATCATAAACACTTAAGGCATGAGAAATTTGAGACTCAATTGAGTCCATTTGATCCTTAATGATCCTTGTAGAGACATTCCACTTCAAACAAATTTGAAATATTCTTTTGGGTTCCTCCAAATACTTTTTAACATCTTCCAAGATGCCTTGCAACTTGGTGTGTGTAGTAGCACACTTAATAGAAACATACGAAATCATTTTATTATTGACTTTATTTTCTATTTCCTTCTCTACCGTTTCTTCCAAACTAGCAGAATACTCCTTAAAGGAATCAAGCAATAACTTCAATTGTTGCACACTAGATAAAGAACTATCAATAGATACTCCGAGAAGTCTTTCATGCAACACCTTTACAACTTCATCAACCAAATCAATAATCTTCTGGTGAGTTTGAAGAATCTCCTTCCTTGCGAAGGAATTAAATAATTCACCAAGCTATAACTTCTGTAGAGGGGAAATCTTATCCAAGTCCACTTGACCTTGTTGCATAGGAATATGTAGCAGCTGTGTAGACACTACTGGTTGAAACTATAATTGCATATCCAAAATATATTTTAATGAATATCTAGAGGCTCTCAAGGATTCACCTACTGCTTTCTTATTCATTGTTATTAGTCTTCTCATTATCACCACTAACAAATTATTCTTTTGCATTCTTCTCAACTTTTAGAGGAGGAAAGGTTTCTTCTTTTTGTGATTTAGTCTTCTCTGGGGCATCTTTTTTATCTTCTTTATTCTACTCAATAGTTACCTCCACACTCAGAGGGGTGTTATATATCAACACATCTTCTTGTTTCTCATTCTCATGCTCATGTTATTCATTTACATGCTCATTAATTTTCGGGAGGGGTGTATCTTGTTGCATCTGATCTCCATCACCTAGATCAACCTACTTTTGTGAACCAAATGGTTTCACATTATTAATTTTTCAAAACTTAGCCATGTGTCTTGGTTTATTTCATTTATGATATATGACACCTTTTTGCTGAATAAACTTAATTCTTGCAATTTTAGATATGCAATTAAAAGCCTTATGCCCAAATCCATTATATGTATAATAGTAACCATTGAATGATCGGAACATCATACCTTATTGTAGCCATTCATCATCTAACTTCTATGTTCACTAGCCTTATGACCAAATCTATTACATGTATAGCACTAACCAAAAAATGATTGCAAGTTCTGATTCATTCTGCTTGTACACTCTACATCTTTATGTCCAAATTTATTGAAAGAATAGCAGTAACCATTAACAGATGCATACCTTTATGCAGTTGTTTGTCTGATATGTGGTCTTTTGAAATATTTCTTCTAATTTCAGGCATGTTTGATATTTATATTCTTATCTCCAATCTTCCTTTGTTTATGATTATTCTTTCTAGCATTATTTGGAGTATGATTCTCCTTTGATTTTTCTCCTTTTTCAAACCCTAATCCTTCTTTGTCCTTTGAAGCTTTTTGACTAGAAATTATATCATCAGGAAAGGTGGAGCTCTTCTTGAATTTTTCCTCTTGATTATTTTCTTTCTCTAGATATTTCCTCAAAGACATAACTTCTTCAAGTCTTGATCATTTTGCATACTTGTCTTTCAACTTTCCATTTAGGTAGTCTTCAACACTTTTTCATTCATCAACTTGCACTTTCAGACTGGTGACTATCTCATTTGATTTTTTTATTTTCTCATTTGTTTCCTTGAGTCTTTCTTTAAATTTCTTTATTTGATCCCTAAATTTTTGATGCACTCATCTACTTCCTTAATATTTTCTTTCAGATCTCTATTCTCACATTCTACTTTATCCAAATCATCAAGAGTAGATATGATTTCTCCTTCCTTGTCAACTTCTTAGTCATCTTCAAAAAACCCTTCCATTATGATGTCTTTCAGAGGGATAGGATATCTCCTAGTTTCCATGTATTCAAACTTCGAGATATACCTCATTGGTTAAGCCAATTGAAGGAACCAAGGTCTAATACCAATTTTTGAACACACAAAATACTGAGGGGGGTGAATCAATTTTCACTAAAATTTATTAACTTCATCAACTTAAACATGCATCCAAAGAATCTCATAAAAATTGTAGAAATGAAAAGGAAAAATTAAAGCATGCATCACATCTATAAACACAAGAACATTAGATTTATGTGGAAAACCCTTCAAAGGGAAAAACCACAGTGAGGATTAGCTCACAATATATTATAACTTATTATAATGGATTATAAAATATAGGACCCACTATCCAAGGACTCACTATATAGAAAGAATGGTTCACTACCCAAAGGACGCATTGTCTAGAATAGAAAAGAGAGAAGAAGAATGGTTCAATGCTTGGTTTTGAACTGCTAACAATGCATTTGTAATATGCTAAAGATATAGTTCCAATTAACCTCAAAAAACTAAGTTTACACACCTCATACTTCAACACTATCACCTTTTTCACTTCAATCTATAGCACATCTCTCTCAAAATATTGATGCAGAAGCATCCAGGGTGAAGATCAATCTTGTATTGACAATTTTTTTTTTTAGTTTTGTTCTTTTCAATAAAGGCTGAATCAAATTTAGTTAGCTGAGTATGGATGTCAGTAGGACTTTGGGCTTAGGAGTATGCAACATTTGACATTGGTCAACAATTTTCATTAGAGTGACATGGAGATTTTAGAGAAAACTTGTCTCATGTCCCTTCAACATAGCGATGGTGATGGAAACAATGATGAATGGTAGCGAAGAATTCATATCAAAGGGAGATACAAATGTTGAAAAGAAAAAATAAGGAGCTCCATCAATACTCCGATAAGGTGTTCACAAATTTGGTGTGCTCATACCAGTGAGACATATTTTTTTTGGTAGAATATAAATACAAGTCTCTTCGATATTCCAACAAGCCTTTCATCGGAGAGACAAACAAATTTTGATGGAACATTAAAGTGAGTCTCTTTGACAAAGTGTGATGACATCAATAGGACATGTGGTAGTGAGTGATTGGCCAATATATCAAGATGTATTGGTGACGTTGGTTGTATGATGATGACATGGATGACATGTAGGTGGTGGGTACCACCTGATCAAAGCTACAAATAATTTTGGTGAGACCTCATTTTGGTGGGAGTTGCTACTGCGTCTCTTTGACATTTTGATGGGAACTTCATTGGTGAGACATCACCATTTTAGGAGTTACTTGGGAGTCCCTCCGAAGGAGCGATAGGAAATAGGAAGACAATGACGTGTGCTGAACAAATGGAAAAGGAAAATTGAGTAAGGTGACAAAATGTGTTCCAATCTGTTGATTTCACATCATCATTGTGAATCAACGTGATTTTTGGTCTGCGATTGACATCAACCTAACAATGAAGCACTTATTCGAAGGCGGTATTCATGGCATGATGTTCATTGGATGATTGTGGTAGTACTAAGACAACATGGGGGAAATAATTCCTATAAGATAAGTCGACCAAAAGGAGGAATGAAGGTAGAGATATAGATAGATAGACAAAGAAAGAGACAAGAGGAAGGTGGCAGAATAAGATGTGAGGGATGAGATCGTGGAGTAGATTTTGAAGGTCTGATATGAAAATTTGACCAATGACTTTGTAATCAAAGCCCATGTAATGTTGTAATCTTCATTTCCATTCCAATGATAATAAAATATCTTTATTTCTTCCTACATATTGGTTTTTCTTTCTATGTTGTGTTTGTGAGTTTTATATGGTAAGGGGAGCACCCTTCATCAAGTGGTATAAGATTAGGTTTTCTTGAGTCTATAAATAGAGTGTCGAACGTGAGGAAATTTTCAGCAGGACTTGTGAGTGTGGGTTGAGATCGAAATGCCTCCTAGACTTGCCTAACATAGTAGAGGTAGAGGCAGAGGTGGTGGAGGAAGAGATCCTCCTATAGATGAAATTAGAGCCCTTAGAAGGTGGTTGGATACCTTGTAGGAAGAGGTTCGTAGGAGAGAAGTGCACTGAGAAAGAGATGATAGTGAAGATGAAATTGAAGAGGAAATGGAAGAGGAAGAACATTATCAAATGGATCTTGGAGAAATTATATTGCTGAGAGTGATCTCAAACATTGGGAAGAGACCCAAAATGGAGGTTTCAAATTTTAGTGCAAGTCTAAATCTTGAAGAGTTGATCGATTGGATCAACGATATGGAGGAATTTTTCAAGTTTAAGGAGATTGAAGACCCTCACTGTGTGAGGTTTGCAAAGACAAATTTAAAAGGTCATGGAAGCATATGGTGGAAATAGATCCAGCTTACAAGAGGAAGACAAGGGGAAGACACAATTCAAAAATGGGATAAATGGTGGAAAAACTGAAGAAGCAGTTTATTCCAGTTCATTATGAGTTGGAGCTGCTCAAGAAGATGCAAAGTTTGAGACAATGAATGAGGATGGTGAAAGAATACATAGATAAATTTCACAAGGTGCCGATTCAGACAAGACATTATGAAGTGAATAAGGAGAAAGTAGCTCGTTATATTAATGGGTTGAAACCTAGCATACAGGAAGAGTTGGAATTAGTGAAAATATACAACATTGAGGATGCATATCAATTTTCATTGAAAGTAGAAGAAAGATTGAACTTGAAATTTGAGAATAAGCAGAAAGGGAAAGGTAAAAGTTATGTGCAAAAAAAAGAGGATGAGAAAAAAATTAGAGACACTACTTGGACAACAAGGATGAAAGAGGTTAGAGCTCAAACAAGTCTTGTGAGCAGAATTATAGAGGAAGAGGAGGACTGAGTAGAGGATTTGGAAGAGGAGGCTTCCAAGGAACCTGCTACTAATGCAAAGAAGAAGGAAATAGAGCCTTAGAGTGTCCTCAACATCAAGGAAGGACAAATAGAAGACCAAAAGGTAATGCTCATGTTTCTCATGTAGATGAAGATTCCCAACCTTCACATTTTGAAAATGTTGAAAGGGGTTTGTTGTCAGAAGAGCCTTGTTGAATGAGGAGAATGAATTAGACCAAATAAAGCCCATTTCACACTCTATGTGTGAAGGTAAATTTTGTAATGTTATCATTGATGGAGGTAATAAAGACAATCTTGTGTCAGAGGAAATGGTGAACAAGTTGTAGTTGGAAAGGAGAAGACATCCAAATCCATACAAAATTTCTTGGTTGCAGGATGACCGTAAGGTTTTGGTGAATGAACAATACTCAGTAAGGTTTAAGATAGGTGATTATCATGATGAAGTTTTGTGTGATGTTATACCTATGGATTTTTTTCACTTGTTATTGGAAATATCTTGGTAGTTTGATAGGAGAGAAGTGCATGATGGGTATGCCAATACCCATTCTTTGATAAATGATAGAGTCAAGCACAAATTGAAACCTTTGAATAAAGAAGAAGGAAAGGTATGTAATAACATTGGAAAATTCTTGGTTAATGGTGAGAAAATTATTCAAAGAGGATGAGAATGAAGATCATGATTTGGTAACGCAAGTTGCAACTATATTGATTGCATTCAAAAGGGGTAGAATGAAAATTTTGGTGGATGAAGAAGAGATAAAATCTGATTTTTGTGAAAATTTTGTTGTTAATAAATGTGAGCATGATGAGATTAATGTAGAAAAAAGGTATTAAAATAATGAGTACATTGGTAAATGAAGGTACTATATTTTTAAGTAAGTAAGAAGGTGAGAAAGTGGATGTTGATTTGTTTGGTGAGCTTCCGTTTGCATTAATTGATGATTTCTCATGTGATAAAGAGATTTGTATGGATGATAGTTTATTGCAGGATGAAAAGGAAGAATATTTTGATTGTGTTATTTCCATTGATAAGGATACGAAGGAGGGAGATGAAAAGTATGATTATTTTGATTATGATATTAACATTGAATTTGCAGTTGAGAACTAATTTTCAGGAGATACAAGAAAGGAGGAACACATGGAACAAATGGAGATTGAAAATGAAAAAATTTTCATAGCATTAATAGGGGTAAAGGTGATGCATGAGTTTACTTATTTTATTGAAGAAGATAAAATTGATGATTATGATTTTCCAGAATTTCATGGTGCAAATTGGTGGGAATTGGAATTTATGAAAAGAGAAAGGAAGAGGGGAAGAATGAAGGATGGAAGGGACATCAAATTGCAGAGGTAGGTTCAAAAAGATGTTCAAAATGATAAGGTAAATAATGAATCTAGGACAAGCATAAGATCTACAAATTTTCATGAGTTCAACTCAATTTTTTTTTTTTTTAAATTACCCCAAGTGTTTGATGCAAGAGTATCTAGGGTGAAGATAAATCTTGCATCGACAAAAAATAAATCTGTGTTGTTCTTTTCAATAAGGGCTGAATTGGCTTCAGTTAGTTGAGTGTGGAGGTCAGCAAGAGTTTGGGCTTAGGAGTAAGTGACATCCAACGTTGGTCAATTGTTTTCATTAGAGTGACATGGAGATTTTGAAGGAATCTGTCTCATGTCCCTTCAATATAACAATGGTGAGGGAAACATCGACAGACAGTAGCAAATACAACATATCAAAGGGAGATACAAATATCAACAAGAAAAAATAAGGAGTTCGTTTGATACTCCGATAAGGTGTTCACAAAGTTGGTGTGCTCATATCAGAGATACATATCATTTTTGGCAGAATAAAAATACAAGTCTCTTCAACATTCCGACAAGCCTTTCATCGGAGAGACAAACACATTTCAGTAGAACATCAAAGTGAGTCTCTTCAACATGCCAATAAGATGGGACCCGACAATGTGAAGATATTAGGAGGACATGTGGTAGTGAGCGATTGGTCGATATATCAAGGTGTAATGGTGATGTTGGTTTTACAGTGATGACAAGGATGACATATAGGTGGTGGGGACCACTCGATCAAAGCTACAAATAATTTCAGTGAGAATTTCTCATTTTGGTGGGAGTTTCTACCGTGTCTCTTAAACATTCCAATGGGAAATTCATCGGTGAGAAATCACCATTTTAGAAGGAGTTACTTGGGAGTCCCTCTAACAAAGCAATAGGTGATAGATAGAAAATGATGTGTGCTAGAACATGGCAAAGGATGATCGATTCAGGTGATGACACATGTTCCAATCCATTGATTTCACATCTTCGTTGTGAATCAACACGAATTTTGGTCTACAATTGGCGTCGGCCTAATGATGAAGCACAAATTTGAAGGAAATTTACATGGAATGATGTTCATTAGATGACCATGGTGGTACTAAGACAACATGGGGGGAAAGAATACCAATAAGATAAGCCAACCAAAAGGAGGAATGGAGGCAAAGATATATATAGATAGAGAGAGAGACAAGAGGAAGGTGGAAAAATAGGATGTAAGGGATGAGATCATGGAATAGAGTTTGAAGGTCTGTTCTACAAATTTGATTGATGATTTTGTAATCAAAGCCCATGTAATTCTATAATGTTGTAATCTTGATTTCTATTCTAGTGATAATAAAATCTCTTTGTTTCTTCTTGCATATTGGTTGTTCTGTGTTGTTTTTATGAGTTTGATACGGTAAGGGGAGCACCCTTCATCAAATATCTACATCATCCTTCACACACTAAATTAACCTTCTATATATACCACAAACACCCACAACATAAATTAGGTCGGCCTAATTGCATGAACCACGCAACACCATGACGCGCCGACCCAAAACTCCATCACACACATCTTGAAAAAGAAACCAAAATGTTTTATTCATCAAAATAGATTGACATGACCTATAATCACTCCCATGAATTCGATCCTTACAAAATTCAACTATGCATGAACCCAAAACCCTTAGATCTGCATCGTATAGCAAAATCAGGGAAGCAACAACTTAATGAACAAACTGTTCATCCACAACTCAACACATAGACCACTAAATCACTTGCCACTTGGAGTGCATACACTTCGAACACTTCCTTAAAACCACACAATATAATATTGTGGAGGAATACAAAGCATTCCAATATGCACTATGCACCTATAACTCTGCTTCTACTAAGCCCGATACTCTATCATAAATATCTTCAGCTACATAAGACATACAACCTTGGAACTCTGGATATAGACTACTTCAACACATACAATTATTACCTATAAATTTCATGACAAGATGATGCACTACAGAGAAATGTGGACCACATAATTGTTGCTCTGTAATACTGAAAATGCACACCGAGACTTAGCCAATTCTTTAGTATACTTGGTCTTCTTTCGAACTACATACATACTGATATACCATCACTTCTACATTGGGTTTACATGAATGAAAACACCATATACCATCATGCTCTTTTTTCCAATAGGTAGAAACATTGGTATTTTGGAAGAAATGTTGATCATTTCATGGAAAGTCACCCTATAGTGCAAAATGTCAAACTAGAAATCACATCTAAGAGTTTGGAAAAAACTTGTAAAAACAAACTATAATGGCTTACAAAAAAAATAGAGTAGGAAAAGGGTGCCATCAAGTGTGCAAGAATGTAAGGAAGGAAATTTGAAATAAAAACAAAAGGAAATAAACATGAATGGACTTATGAATTCAAGCTACATTCAAACCTCAAGATTGAGCTTCAATGGACTTAAAATAATACAACTTCTATCAAATGTAAAATCCATTAGTTATAGGGATGAACTCAATGAGAATATAAAATCTCTATATCATATTCTTAACAAAGTTGGTGGATCAATTTTTTGAAGCTTATAACTCAATTTAAAAATTTTTGAGTGAGAAGATAAACAATCAAGAATTGTTGAAAGATCAACAGTTGAGAGGATTTTTTTCATTATATAAGAGACATGAAAAATGATTATATTTTGAGTTATTTTAGATAGATGACGAGGATTTAATTTTTTTGAATAAATATGGAAAATAAATATTTTATTGCAACCATACAGAGGATATTAAATATTTGGTTACATAATGGAGGGTGAAGATTACATTTTTAAATGGACAAATGAGATTTGAAGAATATATATAATTGAGGGAAACATATTTAATTGATCAGTTATTTGAAAGGTGAGATGAAAATTATATTTTACTTATTTCTTTTAAAATTGAGTTAGAAATTATTCATTTTAATTAAATAAATATTTTATTTAATTACTTAGGATGATGTTTGTATGGTAGTGTTCTCAAATTTAATTAATTAACATGGTGACGTTGATGAAACATTTGGAATGATGCTAAAATGTATCATTATAAGTGATGATAAATTTTAGGTATATATAATTGTCACCATTGCTAAGGAAACGATTATTGTTGTAGTAGTTGTCTCTACTCTTTTATTAGGATGGCCATTAGAAATCCCAATATTTGTAGCACTCTTGTTACTTTTGAAAAATTTAGGGGAACAAATATTATTGTTAGAAATCTATTTGTTTTTTACCTTGAAATAACCAATCATTTGTTAGACCCATAAGTGTAACTACCACTATTTATGGAAGCCTAATAAATATCCCAAGCACTCTCTAAGACCTCCTTAGAAGACTTATAAGGGATTTTTTGCACCTCTTATTGTATGCCTTTCTTAAAATAATTCAAAGAAAGGTCACACTACTTGAGGTGGTTAATGTGGGGAACAACAGTAGAATTTAGAGAACCTTCTTCCAACATGTAATCAAATGGGCCATAAATTAATTATCTTGTTTGATTTGAAGGAACTCTACTATATATGTTTTGGGGGTTTTTTCGTGTCAAAATTAGAGACAAAATTAGTAACCAACTATTTAAAGGAATGAATAAAATATTTTGATATTCTATAATACCAATCAAATGTCATGTTGTCAAAAATATTGGGAAAAATGTCGCTATAACATCTCATGGTACATGTTTTTTGTATTCATATTTAATTATCCCTCTCCCTTGAACTTGGGAAGATAAGGAAGTAGCATATAAAGGACCACATTCCTAATCAAATTGTCTAACATCACCTTCAATTACTTAAGATAAGTACTCAATGTGGGATCATGCATAGAGGGAGAGGAAGACTAGATCCTAAAAGAGTAGAATAAGCAAGATATTATAGGATGATGTTCGAAGGTTGAGTCATAAAAGAATGTGAAATCACCCAATGGATTTGTGAGTGTGTGAAAAAAAGATAAGGTTGATAATCATCAATTTTGTTTGGCTTGTAGTAAAAGTTATAATAATGTGGAATTTGGATAACTTGGTGGCTAGTAATGCCATATATGCATAAAAGTGTGGGGAGTCATTATAGCTCTTTATTTAGGAATGTCTTGGTCACGTGATTATCTTATCGAGGAGAAGGTGAATTTTATCCATCTCCAATTTCCCAATTTATTCTACTAAGGTAACTATGAAATCCTCAAGAGTGGTAATGGAATATATAGCTTGGGGTATTTTAGGACCTTGCTGAGTTTGAGATTGGCATCTAGAAAAATATCAACACCACAATCTTTAATGATATTATCCTTAAATTTTTACTTTCCATGTCCCTAATTTTAGGAAAGGTAACAATCACAACTCTTCTTGCAACCTATTCAAAAAATTTTGTGTGTCAACTATGTCCCCTTGATGGGTGCTAGATCTAGAAGGATTAGTTTGATAATATTGAAGCTACTCTATCATACAAATTGGAAATTTTACAATAATATGTTCCCTATAGTCTAAGACTATACTGTAGATGGGAATGAAGGTTCTCTCCAAAATGATAGCTTTCACTTTAATAACTAGTAAAGAAATATTTTCACATCTTAGGGTCATGAGTCTTTGTTCTATTTTATTTGTCTTCATGGAAAAAATTTAGTAACATAGATGGAGTGTTTAGGGACTCAAAATTAAAATTTTAGATGAATGAAACTATTATATTCCATTTCAATATAAAAAATGTGGGTTTTGATGGATCTCTTTGTGGTTCATAAAAGATACACCGAATGGGTTAAAATATTTAGGACCAACAATGCTCAAGGGATACAATGCACCATAAAACAAAGTGGAATACATATGAAATAATGAAAATAATGAAAATAATCAAAATAGAGCGAACCAAAACTTGACCAAATTCATATTGGGTCCACAAAATGTGATCATGAATAATAAAAAGAGAGTGGGCCATAAATTGAGAAACTTACATTAGCTTCACCATATGTGAACACCGACAATAAAAGGAGAGTGAACTAGAAGGTGAGTGTCTTCACATCAAGCTCATCAAATATGAAAAATAATTATAAGGGAGTGAGGTAGAAGGAATTTTTTTTACATTGAGTTGACTAGATGTGTGTAGGTAGTAAACCATTTCAGGGAATCCTCATACTACACAAATGAGTGTGTATACACCTAAAATCGGTTTGGACAATTAATTAATTAAATACAATTTATTTAATTAATAAACCATTTTAATTCATCTACTTATAAATAAATTCTAAATTTATTAATGTAGTTCACATTTTCTAATTCTTCTATCTTAAATCACATTCTTCTAATCTTAATTAAATAATTTTTTTTGAATGGTTTACTTTGTTTAACTATCTTTCCTCTCATTAAATTTAAATCCTAAATTTAAATTTAGTCACAGGTCTACAAATTTTTCCTCCTTCCACCTCATCATATGTCTCAACAAATTGAATATTCCAAATATTTAATTTGGGCTTTATCCTCAACAAATTCCAAACAAATTTGGGACACTTGTCTCTTCTATTTCATTTATTCTCCTCTACACTTGGAATAATGTTTTCATGAAGGGAAAACTCTCCTTATTTCTCTCTAACTTCTTCATCCTCCACCCTTCATCTATCCAGATTAAATCCAAACCGTTAGTTGCTAAAACATCAGTCTATGCCCTAAAAAATCTATAAATACAACCTCATTCTACAACAAAAAGGATCCCATCTTAAGCAAACTTACTCTGCAGAATTTTCATTAAGAACATTTGAGTATTTAAGAGCACTTGTGAGAATTTAGCATTTAGGATAATTTAATTTAGAATAATGACTTTTTCATTAGCTGCATCTTAGTTTGCAATAGTTTTACTACATCATTTTCATCAACAGTATCACAACATCATTTTCATATCATTTTCATCAACAATATCACAACATCATTTTCATACAGTTTATCAATCATGTAGGAATAAATTTCTTGTATTTTCCAGCATCTCGTTCTTCAGGTTGTCATTCTAAAAATTCATAGTGCACAAACAATCTAAGAGCCACTTTGATTTCAATGAATCCTTGGAGATAGAGAACAATGGGATGACTTTAAAGAGTTTTGTTTATTTCAATTTAGTTAGATTTTCCATTTAGATTCTCTAATATAATGTTTCATTGATTGTGTGTTGTTATTACTTATTCCTATATTTTACTCATGCATTACATTTGGTGCCCACCGTGGGGCTCAACCCCATTTTTATTAACATTTTTTGGAAAGTTTTTTTTATAGGTTTGGATGTGAGTTACTACGTAGCACACCCATGGTTTCTTCTAGCACATACAAAACATCTTTCAATGCATCCAAGACCTGTTATAGTGCATCTAGCTCATCGTTCAACACATCAAAATCATCTTTTAGCGCATTTAGTAGCTCTTTTAGTGCATTTAGTTGTTATTTTGGCACATTCAATATTTATTTTAGTGCATATGTGTGATCTTTTAGCGCATATGTGTGATCTTTTAGCGCATATGGTCTCTATTATAACACATCTGGTTTTCTTTGCAGAAATTTAAAATTTTGAGAAGTAATCTATATTTTTTGTGTTGTAGGTGCTCAAGTACGCTTGTCAAAGGCAATATATAAGACTACTAATAGTGTTTGTAGGGGCTAGAGTTATTATTGTTTTCTTTTGATTAAAATATGTATGTAGTTTAATAAGAGGTTAATGAATACCATGTACTCTATGCTTGTAAAGTGATAGGCCTATGCTCTCCCCTTCACTGGGTGACCAAAATGTCAGACTCACTCTTTATTTTAATGCATTAACACCTTTAGAAGACATTTTGTAGTGGGAAAAAGTACTCACCCTACTAGAACGACCTAAGTGGGAACAACTAAAGCCAAGTTTTCCAACCCACTATAATCAAAAGTGAATTTGAGGAAACTCACAATTCAACGGTAGTGTGCAAGATAACCATCCCCAAAGAATTTGTTCTAAAGGTTGGGAGATATCCTGAGGAAGTTTATAATTTTTCACACCGAATGGAAACCCTTACTAGAAAATTTAAGTGTAGAAGCCAACCAAGTCAGTCTCCAAACATTTTTTATATTCACAGTGCAAGGGGAGGGAAAATCTGCCCCAAAGATACTCACCATATAACTAATAGGGATTACTAGCCAAAAGTGGAGGATTCGACTTTGGTTAAGACCTGAAAAAGGAAAAAACACGGACACCCTCTAGGGGTGACATGACTGTGTGAGCTGACTTAGTTCTAAGATGTGGGATGTGATACTATTAATGAACCTTGACATTAGGACTGTCTGATTTGTTTGCTCTTGCTCTATACCTATGGAAATCAAAGGAATCATACCAAATTCTTGAACATACACTAAATGTTTAGATCATAGGGCTTGAAAGAACTGATTTACAACTTGATGTTGTGGTTGAAATCATTATTCAAGAAATCATCCATTTAAAATACCTAATTCATATGATCCCTGAACAAGAAAACTAGGCAAATTCGTTGTTCAAGAAAATTTTCATTCAGAAAACACCTAATTCATTGAGTTGAAAAAAAAAAACTTGATAAACTGTAAAAAATGATGACCATTTCTAGTTTGGTGCATCCAATCTCTATTTTAGTGCATCTACTTGATCTTGTAGCACATCCAGTCTTTATTTTGGTGCATTTGGCCCACTTTCTAACACATTTAGTCCATCTTTCAGTGCATTTCCTTCATCTTTCAATGCATCTAGATCATATTCTTGTGCATTTAGTTTCTATTTCAGTGCATACATCATACTTTTTAGCGCATTTAGGCCATATTCTAGTGCATTTGTCCCATTTTCCAGTGCATTTGTAAAACTGTCCAAAGTTAAGTTGAACTTCAGTAACCAATTGTTTTTTAGCACATCTAGTCTCTGTTCTGGTGCATCAAAGGAACAACCTAACGCATCTAGACCTTGTTATAGCACATCCGATTAATTCATAAACAAATATTTATTTTCACCATCTGTCCAATAGTTTGAACAACATTTAGGGATCCTTTTCCAAGAAGAATCATTCCTCAGTCATAAAACTATTTTGAACTTGAAGAAACTGGTCTTTCACAAGTGAAATCCTTTAACTAAACTAAGATCTAACACCTTAAAGTGCCTAAATCATCAAACATATCTCTGATTGTTAAGAAAAGTTTCTTCATCAGGATTTTCCATCCTTCATCATGAAACAAAGCTGTATAATCAGATTCACCATAGTCTCATCAATAGGATTTGTCATTCTATTTGAACTTAGGTGTATCCTTGGCACTCTCTAACAATGATCAAAGTCTAGTAAAAATTCAACACTTGTATGCTCATTTTAACAAGGTCACAAAAGCAAAAACTTGAGGAAAAGAGAATTGAAACTCAAACTACCATCGTTGAAGGTGAAGAAAACCCCTTTCATAGATTCCACCAACCTGATAATGATGAAATAATTGAGGAAGATGTTCAAAAAACTCAACAAGATCCCAAGTTCCACAAGTTTATGGAAAAAGAGGGAGAAAAATATTTTCTGATGTTAGCCAACCAAGGTGTGAAATTTCCCCATGACTTTGATGTTAATCAACTAAAAGGAGCTCCTAATAGAACATAAATTGATCCACCAAACACAGATCAAATGGATTATTTAACTCATCAAATGCAAAATCTCCAACAACAGATCTAAGATATGCAAGGAGGAACTACAAAAAGATATCTACTGCAAGACATTTTCCCATATCCTTTTGACAAAACAGTGAACATGATACCCTTTCCCAAACATTGTGAATTTCCAAAATATGAGAAATATAATGGAAAAACTGATCCCATAGATCATATAAGGGAATTTCGCACCATGAGTCTTGAGTTTGTACATGAAGAAACTTATTTGATGAGATTGTTTCCACAAAGTTTGAGTGGTCAATGCATGCAATGGTTTTCACAACTTACATTGGGCATTAGGTCCTTTGAAGAGCTGGTCAATAAGTTCATCACACAATATTCATACAATATCCAACACAAGATAACCCTGAAAGACCTTTGTAATGCAAAAAAAAAAAAGGGTGAGCCATTTCTCATATTTTTACAAAGATGGAGAAGACTATTTGCTAGATATCCTCGTCCCATACCTAAAAAGGAAAAGATAGAGATTTTCATTGACAATCTAAATGATGATATGAGCTATAGAATCGAATTGCAATGCCCACCCAACTTTGAGAAGATGATTTAAAATTGACTCAAAATTGAAGAATCCTTGGTTAAAAGAGGGGTAATAAAAATGTACAATGAAGGAAACAACTCAACAAACTCCCCCAATCATTATAACAACAATGAGAAACCCAAATTTTGGCAAAGAAATAAGAATGCTGGTAATGATTTTGCAGCTGAAACACAAAATGCAAAACTAGTCTTTAACTTGATAGATATTGCCTCTAAAAACAACACAAATAGCAATCAAAATACCAATCAAAGCAACAATCAAAACAATACCGAGTCTAAAACACCACCCTACCAAACACCATCAAATCGAAGAAGATTCACACCTTTGGGACAATTGTTGGAATCAACATTAAAAGAGCTCCTTGTAGCTAGGCTTATCACATTACAAGAGGCACAAGATTGGGAACCAAGAGTTAAACCCTCTTGGTGGAATGATGCGTACTATTGTGAATTTCATCGAAATAAAGGACATAAAACAAATGACTGTACGCAATTGAAACACTTGGTACAAGATTTGATTGACATAAAAGAAATATTGGTAGAAGGACCTCAAATGAACAATGATCATGGATCATTCAAAAATCCTCTACCAAACTATGAAAAAGGATAATCCTCTTCTACAAACAACAAAGGTAAAAATGTGAACTATGTTTATGACACCACTATCATTCACATTTTGGTAGTTGAGGATCAAACCAGTGACATCAAAATTAATGACAAACAAGACATTGTTGCAGTTGGTAATCAAACTAATGAAATTTTTACAACTAAAAATCAACTCAATGATAGGAACACCAAATCAAATCAAATCAAATCAATGACATCATATCAATAATCTGATCAAAAACTTTGCTGCAATTGATAATCAAATTAATGTCATTAAAATCTGGGAAACACAAGATTATCAACCAGTCAATGCAACCACAAGAGGGTAGGCCAAAGTAGTATTAAAAGGAGCTGCATCTAAAACACCTATTGCCTCTTCCACATCTACAACACTGACTGCCTCATCACATCAATACAACATAATTGGCCAATTGTAGAAGATCCCAACTCAAATATCAATATTGGAGCTTCTCAAAATTTTGCTATCTCACAAGGAGATTTTAGAACAAGCTCTTGTAGCCACCATAGTACCAAATAATCTGGAAGTTTGTCAATTCCAGGCCATGGTGGGACACTTAACCACACCTCATTCCTTATCATTTTCTTAACGTTATGACGTATCACTTACTCATCTGCACAATGCCACCCTACATATTGAGATTCTAATTCACAGACATCAGGTCAAACGTGTTCTAATAGATGGTGGAACTGGCCTAAATATTTGCACTTTAAAGCTTGTCAGTGCAATCACTATAAAAGCCTATGATGATGAAGAGAGATCCTCCCAAGGATTGATCGTGTTACCAATTCAAGTGGGGCCAATTGTAAAGGATATAGTTTGTCAGGTTTTGGACAAAAAGCTGACATACAACATACTCTTGGGACGTCCTTGGATTCATGAAATGCAAGCAATGCCATCAATGTATAATCAATGCTTGAAATTTCCTTTCAATGGACAAGAAATCACCATTTCAGCTGATTCCAACAATCCTCAATATTGCAAAAAACTTAAAACATTCCAAGATACTTTTGTGCCACATAATAGAGAGGCTCACACTCCTAGTTCATCAAATAATGAAAGACAACTAAACTCTTTATCAAAATGGGTTGAGAAAAAAGGTTAGTCAAAAGACAAAGGTGTTGGTGATTCTACTCCATCGAATCATGAAGATCAACTCAATTCATTATCAAATCAGCTTGAGAAAAAGATTTAGTTAAAGGACAAAGGTGTGGGAAAATATTCAATTGAGCAGTCGTTGTGTCTTTCACAGTTACTACCTTCATCAAGATCCTATGGACAACAATCAACATCAAGACAAATATCTTCACAAACAATCACACTCTTTGATTGTAGATTTGTAAAAGTAGGTACTCAAGAGGATGAATCTGAGGATAAGAAATCTTAAATTGGTTGTACAAAGATGAAGAACAATCTCAAGCATTAACTTCTAATGTCCAAACAGAAAAATATGGTAAAGGGTTTTCAATCTTGGAAAAGATGGGATATAAGGGACAAGGTCTTGCTGGTAAATGACAAGAATGTATTGTGGAACCGATTCATCCTATCATTACTAATCCAAAAGACAAGACATGACTAGGATATAAAGAAGAAACAAAGGAAGAAATAAAAGAGAAGATTTGTGAATGAATCCTACAACTACAGGCAAGTTCTGAAACTGATTCAAATGAGTATGAATGGGATTCACTGTCTAAGGAGTCTTGTCAAGAAAAAGAGGTTGATGTGATAAAAAGGTATACACCCACATGTACAGAGGGGAAAAGCTCAGGATCCAGACCTCTTGAATTTGGATCACAACATATCGATGGCTCTAGTGAGGATGACTAGACATCGAGCGAGATAGATGATTCAGAGGAGAGTAACATCATAAAACTCGACATTGCTATCAAAAACTTTGATAATGTTGTCATAAGAACCCTCACTGCCATTGACCTTGACCTATCTGATGATCCTTTACCCCCAATGCATCCCGAGCTTATCGATTGGGAACAAACTGAGCCACTTAATCTCCCCATATTTTTGAATGATGATGCCATTGTTAAATTATTGTGTTTTGACAATCCAAAAAAAAGTTCCACCACTGAATCTCATAACGAAGTTTCAAACTAGGAGGGTATCAAATCACTTAGCTACAAAATGAAAAATATGAAAAATTGTTCTAATGGTGAAAACCATTTAATGGCAGTATTAGATCAAGAAAAAATTAAAAATAAAGAGCGTATCCAATGGTGAAAACCTCTCCAAGGCACTAAAAGATGAGAGATTTGACACTCTTCTGAAACACTATCATGAAATATCATCAGTGTTGATTGAACCTACACAATCGATCAATGTTGGTACAACAAAAATAGTGAAGACTTTACATCTAGCAACATCCATGACAAATCAGGAAAAGCCAAGTTTCATCGAATTCTTTGAAGGGAGAAAAGTCAAATTTTCTTGGTCCTATGCTAACATGCCAGACATAGATCTAGATTTAATAATGCATCACTTATCCCTACCACCTGGGGTGAAGCCCATAAAACAAAAACTAAGGAAAATGCATCCGCACATCACCTTGTTGGTGAAAGTAGAATTGAATAAATTGTTAGATGTCAGGTTCATCTGTCCAAAAGATTTTGCTGAGTGGATTTCAAATATTGAACCAGTCTCTAAACTAGATGGCAACATCAAAATATGTACCGATTTCAAAGATCTTAACAAAGCATGTCTAAAGGATGATTTTCCTTTACCCAAAATTGATGTCATTGTAGATTTGACAACAAGAATTTGCATGCTATCACTTATGGATGGCTTTTAAGGATACAATCAGATCAAAATAGCACCAAAAGAACAAGATGAGATAAATTTCACGTGTCCATGGGGTACGTTTTGTTGGAACATCATGCCTTTTGGGTTGCAAAATGCAGGAGCCACATATCAGCGAGTGATGAAAACCATCTTCCATGACATGATGCACACCTTTATGGAGGACTATGTAGATGACCTCTTAGAAAAATATTTCATAAGGGAGGGACATCTAGAAATACTAGATAAAATCTTCACTCAATTGGAAAAGTTCAACGTGAGGTTAAACCCGAAGAAATGTGTGTTTGGAGTGACATCAACAAAACCCTAGGGTACATAGATATAGAAAAAGGCATCAAAGTGGATCCTATTAAAGTCAAATCCATCATGGAAATTCCACCTCCCAAGAATATTAGTCAATTGAGATCTTTACAAGGATGATTTCAATCTATTAGGAGGTTCATCACACAACTAGTAGACAAAACTCATCCATTTAATCATTTGCTACACAAGAATGTTTCCTTCAAGTGGGATGAAAAGTGTGAAGAAACTTTTAATTAACTGAAACAATATCTAATGTCTCCATCCATACTAATGCCACCAAAAAAAAGGAAACCACTATTACTTTACATAGCAACAACTGAGGTATCTTTGGGTGCTCTGTTAGCACAAGAAGATTCTGCGGGAAAAGAAAGGGCTATTTATTACATGAACAAAATATTGAACGGCTATGAAATCAATTACACATTCATTGAAAAAAATTGCTTGGAGGTAGTGTTTTCTACTAAAAAACTATGACACTACATGTTAACCCATACTGTCAAACTCATAGCCAAGATTGATCCACTGAAGTATCTACTCAACAAAGCTACCCTAACAGGAAGACTAGCCAAGTGGGTAATGATATTGAGTGAATTTGACATCTAGTATGTGGATCAAAGAAAAATCAAGGTTCAAGTGATAGAAAACCAGTTAGCCAAAGAACCACTACAAGATGATCATATTGAATTTCTAGATATTGATGTTCTCACCATGACAACACAATAGTGGATGTTATACTTTGATGGGTCCTACACTCAAGATGGAGCAGGTGTTGGAATCCTGTTTATTACACCTCAAGGACATACCATCCCAAAATATTATAGGCACATGTTCCCTTGCACAAATAACATGGTTGAGTATGAAGCGCTTATCATCAATATCAAAGTAGTAGTCAAATGGAAGATCACAAAGTTGCAAGTCTATGGAGATTATCAATTGGTCATTAATCAGGTGAATGATGATTATTAGACAAAAGATGACAAATTGATACTGTACAAAAGAATGGTGGATTATTTCAAAAATTACTTTGTTGAGATCAAATTTGAAAAAATTCCTAGAGTGCAATACAAAGTTGTTGATGCCATGGCAACAATTGCTTCTCTTCTACAGATACCGAAAAAATGAAGCCATTATGAGTTCATGGTGGAACAAGTGTTTAACCCTACCTACAACAATCCTGAATCCCAAGTCATATGCCATCTAGTTGACACTGAGTCCTCAATTTATGGGAAGATCTATACCTATTTAAGAGATAGTACCCTTCCACTTGATCTATCCCAAAATAAAAAACATAATTTTATCTGCCAAGTTGCCCGACACACCTTGATAGCCAACACACTCTATCGACAAGGTCTTAATGGTACTCTCATTCATTGTCTTGAACATAACAAATCTGAAATGGCCTTACATGAAGTTCAGGAAGGTATCTGTGGAAATCATTCAAGCAGATTAACTCTTGCTAAGAAACTCCTACGCTTGGGGTATTACTGGCTGAATATGGAGGAGTCTTTTTAGTTTGTTAAGAAATGCCAAAAATGTCAAATCCATGGCAACCTCATACATGCACTAGCACAGGAGCTGCAACCATTTGCATCAAACATGGCCTTTTTGTCAATGGGGAATGGATCTGGTAGGCAAAATTCATCTGTCATCCTCAAATAGACACAAATTCATCATCACAACCATGGATTATTTTACAAAGTGGATTGAAGTAGTTAAATTAACCACAATCACTGGAAAAAAAATTGCTTCTTTAATCCTAAATTACATCATCTGTCGATATGGCATTCCTTAGTCCATCATCACAGACAATGGAAGACCTTTCAAAAATTAGGATGTCCAAGAACATTGTGAAAGGTTTCATATCCAACATCGATTTTCCACACCGTACTACCCTCAAGGAAACAACTAGGCAGATGCCACAAACAAAACCATTTTGAAAATCTTAAAGAAAACTGCTAACGATGCTGGACGCGACTGGCATGTTCAATTAAACCCTACTTTGTGGGCATACCGAACTAGAATCCACACACCAAAAAGAGCCACACCATATGCTCTTGTATATGGATTAGAGGAAATTTTACCAATTGAGGTTGACTTACCATCACTCCGGGTATCATTGAAGGGAATTATTTTAGAGGAAGACTATCGGGTATCCAAACTTTAGGAGCTAGAATTGTTGGATGAATGTCATTAGTAAGTTGTGGATAATTAGAAAGCCTATCAATAGAGGATTTCCAAGAGTTATAATCATAGAGTAAGACCAATAAAATTTCAGGTTGGTGACTTGGTCCTGAAAGAGAATCCTTGAAATCAATAGGATCACGAAAAGAAAGAAAAATTTGAACCAAACTAGCTAGGTCCCTTCATCATTGTATCAATCTATGGATATGGAGCCTATCAGTTGTCTACACCTGAAGGGAATTTGTTCGAGGAACCTATCAATAGTATTCATCTCAAGAAGTTATACACCTAACTCATCCATTGCATGGTTAAAAAGCAGAAAAATACAAAAAAAAAAAATCCAAAAAATTCAAAAAAAAAAAAAAGAAAGAAGAGAAAATACAAATAAAAGTGAAAAATAAAAAAATGGTTGCCTTGAAGAAAACTTGGCAAATAGGCGTCTTGGTAATAACAAAAAAATTATAAAATCTAAAAAGGCACAATAAAAACAAGTAGTGAAAATTGGGAACATGCACTATTTGTGATAGATCAACTTCTCCATCTATTTGAGCATGTGTTGGCCTTCACTTTTTCCATCATTATGCCTATTTATCGCAAGTAACCTCATGTACATATCTTGGAATTGTGGTCATGTCTCACCCTGGCTTGGGGGAAAAATCCTTAACTCATTGGGGGCAATAAACTTCGAGCTTAAACCAATAGACAAACAATAGTATGAAAACACAACAAGCACAATGATCACAAAAAACCTCAACATTGAACATTAATTATCAAAATCATTATAAAAAATCAATCAATCAAACGCTAAATCTAAATGGACAATGTTCTTATGAATCATGGTTTTATTACATCAACATGAATGTTCAACTGTTGTATTTCAATTTTTTTATCACTTCTCTGGAGCAACTCAAGGATGTCATGAAATAGAGAAGCCAGGAAGGAGAATAATTTTTATCTGTCTATTGTCTTTGAGTTAATCATTACTACTGTGCAAGTTGTCATGGGACATTCTCTATAAAGTATCATTGACGGCATTCCAAATTTGCATAGGAAAAGGATTAACTTTTATTTGTTTACACAAGAAATGCTCAGGTCATCTTGGTTCAATTATGCCTAGATGCTTATATTGACTTACAATATAAAAAATAATGGAAGTAGTAATTAGGTCATCATGGTCTAATTATACCATCAATGTTTGTACTCACTTTCAACATTTTAAAAGCTCAATGATTATAAAAGAAAAACAAATTGACTGAAAGAATGACGACATTGCATATTTAAATTTGCATGGTTAGATAGATTGCATCCATATGTGTTTGTGCATCTGCATTTATAGATTTTTCCAAGGCTACCCAAAATTTCCAAATAATCTTATCTCTCTAACCAATGGATTGAGTACACTTGAGATTAACAAAAACAAGATCATTTACATATAGTTGCATAAACATCATCATATCATGCATACATTTATAAGGTACTATCATACATCCATCTATGCATTAGATCATATATTTGCATTCAAAAAATACAAAAATAACAAATTGCATTACATCTCATTTGGATAATCAAATTCATCCCATATAGCATCGAGGCATCATATTTCCATTGGAAAAAGATATAAAAATAACTTGCATCACATCTCATTCATCTCATATAATATAAAATAATCATACATAGAACACATATAACATCGTGATCCATACATAATCATAAGCATCTCATTAATGCATCCATACACATAACCATGGCATAATCATATGAGCATCACATAGCATATAGAACAAAAAATAAATTGCATCCATCAAAAGCATTCATCATAAAATCATATAGAAAATGCATAAACACCATATAGATCACTAATCATCATTGCATATCATATAAATCTCAAAATAAGATTGTCGAGAGGTACATCATCTAAAGGGTAATGAATCTTCAAGTCTCTGAAATTAGTGTATACAAATATCTCAAATACATCAAATGTGAACATCAGAGCTATGTGGTGCTCCCCCTAGATGTTGTTGGTCTCTCTGACCCTCCTACTACACCTCCTGATGGCCCTACACCTGGGTCCCTACTCGGTAGATCTCTAGGACGTGGATGAGTCACAACTCTATTGCTAGTCCGAGAGTGGTTGCATCCTGATCTAGCACTCATGGAATGTGAATAGCTGACTCATTGCTCTACAGGCACAACCTCATAGTACCATCCCTTGTAGTACTCTACCTCCCAATTGACACGGGTGACCTCTCGAAGCATATCACTTATAGTGGTGCCCTCGGCCATGCTCTGCAACCTGCCAACCAAGGCCTATGCCTACAAACACCATTGTCTAGTTGCATCTCTCTTTGTTGTCAAGGTGGAAATATGATCCTATGCCTTTGATAGTTGACCCTATACCTATGTGAGCTTCCCCTGCAAGGCCTACAGTTATGTCTATAATCTAGATTTCTAAGCTTGCTACTGTTGTGAGGGAAAACAAATATGAATATGCTTTTGTGCTACAGCCACCAGGGATCTTCTCCTCCCTGCCACTCTCACATCCAGTACTGGCTCACCACCTCCATCACCCCCATCACCTCCATCATATCCATCATCTCCACCTCTACCACCTCCATCATCTCCATCATCTCCACCTCCACCACCTCCATTATCTCCACCTCCACCATCTCGTCCACCTCTGTCATCTCCATCCCCATCTCCCCATCTCTCCTCCATCTGGGTGCATGAGGTGGTTCCCTATCATCATCCTCCAATACTGACACTGGCTCCTCGGGGTTGGATATCCTTCGGAATGGATGAGTGAAGAAGTATTATGCATAATCATTAGTCATAAGTGTATCAAAAATCTTTGAATGATAATCCCATATAGCTAGCTATAAATCAAAGTACACCTGACATGCATCATCGTGTGATAAGGAGGGCTCCCACTTTGGAATTTCTTGTTGCTTCTGAGCATATAGAGAAATTCCCCGAGGCATGACCTGTGCTCTGCCATACTGTCAAAGTAACCTCATCACTAAGAATCTCTCAATAAGATATGGAGTCTACCCAATCAAGTATCTGAAGGAAAATACATATGGCATCTCAACATCATCATCTATCCACTGCTCATAGTCTAAATAGGGCCTCCAAGTAACAATATCTAAATCATCCAATAATCGTCTCTAGTACTCTAATTTTCCTAACTTATGCTGGACAGCTGTACCTGTGTATCCAAAAACATAAGGTCTCCCCATTGGATGATCTCTATCTGCAATAGGCCACATGACAACTATGTGCTCCCATGCCCAAATCTGCAATAATTTAACTCCTGCTGAAAAGCTGGCCGCTCTGAGGTATACTGCTTGATGAAGATCATGATATAGATGAGAAAAAATGCAAGATCCCCAGGCATTTCTGATACCTTGTGTAATCATTCTCTCTAGAATCCGACCCCATCCAATTGAGAGTCCCTTCAACCTACGTTCGAGACACATAAAACCTCCAATAAATCCAACAAGTACACATGGCAATAGTTGATATAGTGCAACCATCTCCCACCATGGGAGCTCATATCCAATAATCTCATCTTCATGGAAAATCCCCCGTAATGTATTTGTACCCCCCTGCTCAGTATGGTCATAAACAACTAGCTCACCCACAACCAAAATCCACAGAATGAGATATACATCCTCTGGTGTCACCGTCATCTCACCAGTGGCTAAATGAAAGGTGTTGTGGTCACTGTGCCACCTCTTAGCCAAAGTAATCAAGAGTCCCCTGTTAATCCTATACCGAGGCATGTCAATCAAAGAAGTCAACTTGCATTGCACAATCAAATCTAAGCCAACCTGCACCAGTTGCAGAATCATGTCCCAGGTCTTTGGGAAGCACTCACAGGACATGAGAACTCCTAATCCACTCCCCTATCATCATAACATATCACAAAATCAGCAATATTATCAATCAGTCATCAAATAAACCTATCAATCTAATCAACTCTAATGAGATTGTGATCAAATCTTGTGAGCGTCTATCATTGATCCTCACATATCATGAGGTCAATTGTCAACATCCTATCATTGATTCTCACCTATCACGAGATCAATCATCATCTAATTAATCAACATCATCAAATAACATCAATACTTTGGTTGACGCGATAAAAAATAATCAAAATCAAGGAGAATAATCAAAATTTCAACAATCTAGTGAAATGCGCTAGAATAGTGCTTCTATGTGCTAAAAAATTGGTTGCACTAGAAAATTTCATCTATGCGCTAAAACAAGGTCCTTATGTGCCAAAATTCCAGATGCACCATAAAATCCCATTAATGTGCCATTTCACTACATCAATGTGCTAGATTAACCTATGCATTAGAAAATTCAACAGATGTGCTAAATCTTGACCTACATGCGCTAATTCACTGTATGCGCCAAATCATTGTCTAAATGCGCTAAATGTTGACCTACATGTGCTAATTTATTATATGCGCCAAAACAAAACCAAATGCGCTATAAATTTGACCCTATGCGCTAATCTACTAGATGCACCAATATAGTAGCTTAATGTGCTATATCAGATACCCTATGCGCTAAAACGCTAAATTTGAATTTCAAACATGAAAAATGTGGGAAAAATGAAATTTAAAATACACAAGGAGGTTTCTAGAAATGTGTACCAGAGGTCCATACGTGACTGGGCGGTTGTGACACCGAACTCACTCAAATCAATGTGTATGGAAGGGGATCACCATCTTGCTTAATTTTCTCAAAGTTTCTCTACTCACTCAATCACTCCAATTTTTCAAAATTCAAATGACACAAATGAGCTCTTTTCACTCCTTTTTACCTTTTAAAGGGGTAATTAAGTGGGATTGATTTTATTTTTCAAAAAGGGGCCTTATTTAATCAATTCATCAAAATGGCAGGTTCAGTATTATTTTTCAGGAGATAAATTATCTTTGCATCATGAAATTTGAAAATCATAAAAAATTCGAAACATAACAAAAATCCTAAAATTAAAAAATTCTCTAATTTATCTCCTGAAGGGGGGCATATATCCATCATCACTTGAAAATCAATGTTTGGGACATCTCAATTTTTTTGTGTAAACACATCACTTCAAAGAGGGGAAAAATGTATACACGTAAAATCGGTCTGAACAATTAATTAATTAAATACAAGTTATTTAATTAATAACCCCTTTTAATTCATCTACTTATAAATAAATTCTAAATTTATTTATATTGTTCACAGTTTCTAATTCTTCTATCTTAAATCTCATTCTTCTAATCTTAATTAAATATTTTTTTTTGAATGCTTTGCTTAATTAATTATATTTCCTCTCATTAAATTTAAATCCTAAATTTAAATTTAGTCACATGTCTACAAATTTTTCCTCCTTCCACCTCATCATATGTCTCAACAAATTGAATATTCCGAATATTTAATTTGGGCTTTATTGTCAACAAATTCCAATTTTTTTTGGGACACTTGGCTCTTCTATTTCATTTATTCTCCTCTACACTTGGCAAAATGTTTTCATGAAGGGAACACTCTCCTTATTTCTCTCTAACTTCTTCATCCTCCACCCTTCATCTATCTAGATTAAATCCAAACTGTTGGTTGCTACCACATCCATCTATGCCCTATAAAATCTATAAATACAACCTCATTCTACAACAAAAAGGATCCCATCTGGGGAAAAATTACTCTACAAAATTTTCATTAAGAGTATTTGAGTATTTAAGAGCATTTGTGAGCATTTAACATTTAGGACCAATTTAATTTAGAATCATGGCTTTATCATTAGCTGCATCTTAGTTTGCAATAGTTTAACTACATCATTTTCATATCATTTTCATCAACAGTATCACAACATCATTGTTCATAGCAGCATATCATACAATTTATCAATAATTTAGGAATAGATTTCTTGCATTTTCCAGCATCTCGTTCTTCAGGTTGTCATTCTAAAACGTTATAGTGCACAAACAATCTGAGAGCCATTATGATTTAAATGAATCCTTGGAGATAGAGAATAGTGGGATGGATTTAGAGAGACAATGGGATGGATTTAGAGAGTTTTGTTTATTTCAATTCGGTTAGATTTTCCATTTAAATTCTCTAATATAATGTTTCATTGATTTTGTGTTGTTATTACTTATTCCCATATTTTACTCACTCATTACAAAGTGTAATATTTTATTACTTTGGATATGTTTATCCTAAATATGATATTGAAAATGTTTATTTAAGTTTACTTAGGTAACATTTTTAATTACTTAGGTAGGATAGGATAATGAGTTGCACAATCTATGATATTCTACTTTTTCCTTATCTTGATGGGTTTGGAAACTTGGATAAGCAATCCCTTGCTTTTTGGTTTTATGCTTTATCCTCATCCTTCAAAAAATGGAAACTATAAGACTACATATTTGTAGCTCTTTTTCCTTACTATTGAATAATAAAGAAATATATTGTGAACTCTTGTATTTCTTTTGAAGAAGAACTCTGTTATAGTATTTTTATTTTAATAATCAATTTCCATTTATAGTGTAATTAATTCATTCATTGCCCTAAGATTTTGGGTTATAAATATATTTATTGTTTCTAACATGGTATTAGATCAATTAGTGCTAGGATAGGTTTTATAATTTTTATGTTTAAGATATTCAAGAGGGGCTAATAAGCATTACTTATAGGTTTCCTAAAAACCCAATATGTTATTCTCTTTCATATTTGGATGATTTAGATCAAAATAAAAGTTTAATGGAAGTTTTTAACCTCTGGGGCTTTACATGTGTGTTCTCTAATTTTGTGATTGAAAATATTTTGGCTATTGGTATCCTTTTCAACTATTTCATTGCATCTAAGAGACTCAATAAATTTATTAAAGGCCTATGTTTCATTGAATTTAGAGATCATATGATGTAATAGAAAATGAGAGCTTGAAGCTTGGATAAGGTGAATTTCTTATTTTTTGAGGAATTTTGAAGCCAAATAGAAACTACCATTATGTCTAGAAGGCCTAAGGACCCCATTTCCATATAAAATTTTTCATTTTTCAATTTCATGGTTCAAAGGAGGTTACATTTTTTGGCCCAACACTATTCATTTGTATGACCATACCATCATACTTTTTTTTCTTATACATAGAGATCTTTTGCTGCTATGAGTTGATGAAACCATCATATGTATTTTTGATGTTATCACTTTAAAAAGGTGCCCCTTTCCATTGGATTTTTTAATTTTTAACTTCAACTTTAGAAGGCCATAACTTGGTCATTTAGACTCGAAATCAAATATATTTTTTTAAATTTGTGTCAGAATATTATTTTAGTTGTAGTGGTGTAGGTGGTTTATTAAATTTAAACTCTATTTTTCTATAATTTTAGTTTTATCAAATATTTTGTTGCTTAGTCATACTTTTTCAAGCTTCAACCACTTGCAACTTTCACAAATAGGCTCCTCTTTAGGTGCCATTTTTTTTAAAAGTTGGTATTTTTTGAGATACATTATAGTGCAATATTTGAGTTACTAACTTAATATGGATTCTTACATTGTAATCACACTAAAATAAAGTGCCAAACATTATACTTGTTGGGGGGATCATTTTAAAAACTAAGTGTTAACATTGAAAAATCTAGAGGTTGTTGATACACATGCACTCAACTTATAAAGTGAAAAATTAGTGTACTAGTCTTTGGGGCTTATAGACAAGCCTTTTGTAACAATGAACTAAGATAAAGCTCTAATTTTTGGGGTTTCATCATGGATTTTAGCATTAAATTCCATCCTTCTATTGTTAGGATAACTTTAGAGAACTATTTTTTTTTGGAAACAAGGGATAAATAATTACTACCTTGAGCAAGATTTATTGCCCTATCTCTTTGGAATTGTTCTTTAGCAAGTGACCATGAACCAAAAATGCATAGTTTAACAACATTGACATGGTATACAAAATAATGTCTTATTATTTAAGGATATTTTATATCAGATAGAGCACACCAAGTGTCATTTTAATGCTTGGACCATTATCCAACAACTTTATGGAGACTTTGGATCTTAATTTGATAGTGATGTTTCCTTGGATGACCAAACACACATGGATGATATTGAGACTTCATTGGATCATATTATGTGGAGACATCCTCATGTTATAATTAATCCTATTTAGTTTACATAAATTGATGCCCCATCTAAAATGGACTTTCAAGATCTTCCTCCTATTACTACTATAGAGTTTAGATTCAATTCTTTAATATATTTTAATAATTGTTGCAACATGATCATATTTGACTTCTAGATTCACCTCATTGGAATTTATTTCTACTATACATATGTTGTTTGTTCGTAGAGTCCCACATTTGGATCTAGATAACACACTTAAGGAAATTCAAATCATCTTTGATGACAATAATTTTTCCACTATTATCCTATTTTCCTTGTCTTTGGATCTTTTACCTCTTGATTCTACACATTGGTTTTAATTGCTTATACCTTTGTGCATTGGGGCATCTTTTAATATTCACATGGAGACTCTTAAGTAGAGTTTAGAGATAGGATGCATCACAAGACTTCCTACATCACCTTTCTTCTTTGAATGGAAATTACTTTAGCATTCACCATTGAGTTGTTTCTTGATAAGGGAAGAAATATCATTTGACATAAATGGATCAGTTTTAACATTCATATTCAAGAACCCTATTTTTGTATAGGGGTTACTTCGTCATGGATGGGGTTTCATAGTATTTTTTCTCTCTTATAGGCGGTTCTTGTGGCATCAATGGTTTGGCCACTTCAACTACCTCTATCTGCATGAGATCAATCAATGTGATGTGGTTTCAAGCTTGGTGTAGAGTCATTCACTTTTGGAATGGCTACTAGTCCTCCTTCAAATACCTTAGTTGCGATAGATTTAATCCTACGTGTTTCGTCCTCTTTTCCATGTGAAATAATGAATTTCTCTTCTCTTAGTGGAGGCAAAAATGCACACCATATTGAAAGGATCTTAGGAAACTCACTTTTTTGGGGGCTATCCCATCCTCCTTCACATACCTTAGCTAGGATGGAGTATTTTCATAAAAAAATTCTCCTATTCTACTTTTGGTGGCTACATTCTCTTTACAATTTCGAGTTATATCAAATTGCACATGAGTACCTCATTAGGCCCTTTTTTCAAGATATATTTTTCTTATATTTGTTGTGGTTAAGGGGGTGTTAGTGTAATATTTTATTACTTTAGATATGCTTATCCTAAGTATGATATTGCATGTGTTTACTTATGTTTCTTATATATATTTTAATTAATTAGGTCTGATTGGAAAATGGGTTACAAAATCCACAATATTCTACTTTTTATTTTCTCTTCTATAGATCCTCATGGATTTGGAAATTTGGATATCCTTTGATTTTTTGTTTCATGCCTTATCCCCATCCTCATTGGATTTGGAAAATATAGTCATGGATTTAGATAAATTTCCATTTTGAGGGGGTATCATCATAGATTCTAGCATTAAATTCCATACTTTTTTGTTAGGATAACTTTAGAGAATTCTTTGTCCTAGAAATAAGAGATAAAGAATCATTACCTTGAGCAAGATCTATTTCCATAGCCCCTTGGACTCATTCTTGAGCCAAGTGAATATGAACAAAAGAATACATGGTTTAAAAATAATGACATGGTCTATGGACTAATATGTCTTACTATTTATGAGGATATTCTACTCTAAATAGATCAAACTAATTTTCCTTTCACTACTTGGATCATCATCCAAAAATTGTATGGAGAATTTAGATCTTCATTTGATAGTATTGTTTCCTTGGATGACTGGGCATAAGTGGATGAGATTGATACTTATATTTCCCCATATTGTGTGGACTCATCCTTATGGGATGATCAGTATGTTTGCTTGGCACAAATTAATGTCCCATCTATAGTGGAGGAAATTCTAGATCCTTCTTCTCCTTTCACTACTCTAGAGTTCAGAGATGCTTCTCCAAGAGATTCCAATGATTCTTTGCAACATGATATATAGATTTATTATTTGTATTACATTCCATTACCTCCTATACCTAGTTCTATTTCAATGTTTATAGTTTCTTCATCAAGATATTATGGAGATTATTTGTAGTAGGGTTCCTCATGTCTACAATATCTACTTCATTGTGAGTTCTACTTATCAAATAATTCACACCTATTTATCAAATTTTATCTTATAGATATTGATGATATTTATTCTCTCTTTGATGATAACTGACATCAAGTTTCATCATCTACCATTTTATATTCACTTATTTTCTCTACCACATCATGCTACTCACTTAACACATCATGATTCACATTGGTATAGGTCTCAAACTTCAATGATCACTATTCTTAAATCTTGTATGTCACAATAACATTTCAACATCAAGATTGAGACACTTGAGGAATTTCAAGATCCAAACATTCTGATTCCTTTATGTATCCCATTTGGGTGGGAATTGAGTAGTTTTATAGCTCAAGGTTTATTTCTTTCAAAAGTAATCTATGTATCATTTTTAACAAAGGGACCTACTATAGCATTCACCATGTTACCTTCTTCATTACTCTTCTCTCAATGGATGCACTTATAAATTTCTCTTCTTTCTCCTATTATACTTATGGGGGCACACTCTCTTTGTATGTTTGGGTTATTTTAGATTGTACATGAGTACCTTATTAGGCCTTGTTGTTGGGTCACATTTTTCTTACCTTAGTTTCATCGAGAGGAGTGTTAGAGTAATGTTTTATTAATTTGGATTGCCTTGAATATGATATTGCATATTTTAATTATGTTTACTTAATAAATTTATTTTTAATTACTTAGGTAGGATTTAAGATAATGAGTTGCACGATCCATGAAATTCTTAATTTTTTCTTTATCCTCATGGATTTGGAAACTTGGATAAGAAATCCTTGCTTTTTTATTTTATTCCTTATCCTCACCCTCATTGGATTTGGAAACTATAAGGCTATATATTTTATCTCTCTTTCCTTCCTATTGAAAAACAAAGCAAGCCATTGTGAACAGTGCATTTATCTTGAAGACTAACTCTATTCTAGTAGTTTGATTAAATTATGATCATTTCCATTTATTAATTAATTGATCTTCCATTCATTTCACTAAGATTTTGGGATATGCACTATAGTGTCAAAAATTGCACACCCTTCCAATTTCATATTGCACAATGTCCTCTCTTTAGCCCTTTTATATAAAATATTTTAGTTACAAAATGCTACACCTAAATTTCCTATTTCTAGCAATTTTATGATGTTCCCGACTATTTGAGTCTAAATTTTTTGGACAAAAGCTTTATGCATGGACATCACACAATGTGCTAGTGTCCTATGAAAATTCATGGTTTCAATGGATATTGGAGCATTACCTTCCTATGGTTATTCTAGAAGTAACACTCTTGCATGCAATCACATTGGAAAAAAATAATTTGACTTGATATTTAAAAAAAAAAGGAATTGAATTTTGAATCTCAAGCGTTTGACACTACAATTTTGGAAGAATTTTTTTCATTTTGAGTGTCCACCAAGATCTTTATCATTGTGCATGTCATATCTCTTGAAGCTCTTTGATTAACATCTTTGTAGGAATGTGAAGAATGACAATATTGAAATCAATAACATTTCTCTTGAAGATTTTTCATAGCTTCTAGGTGATATTATTCTATTTTGTTATTCTCTTTCTCTTTATTTTGTCATTCTATGTTGGCATTTGGAGATTTCGTGTGTAAACATAGTGAAGCTAAATCATTTTATATCAACAATATTTCTACTTGTATTTTTCAATTTTATTCAAAAATCTCGTCTGTCATGGAGGTAGAAATACCAAAGTGGGGATTTGACTAAGGCAAGCCCCTTAAACAACCAACCAAAAAAAAACTTCTTTATTTTCATGTGTAGATTATTTTTAAAAAAAGAGAGGCATGATTTGGTTATATCTTTCTAAATCTTCTCTTTTTGTCATTAATTTTTCTTTTATTTAAATAATTAATTTTAACATTATTTTTGACATATATTATATTCCTCATTTTTTGTGAATATATTATTTTCATTTTGTACATGCAAAAATAGGTTCTAGATCGATCTATAATTTTTCTCACACATCTAGATAGGATGGCAATGTGATAGGGACTTCTAGAAAGCTAAATAATGCTCTATGATATCAGTATATTTTTCATTTATATAGTTCAATTAGCTTGCAATTTATATTGTGAAAAGGCATATTCACCAATTCTTTATAATTAGATGTTATACATTATAATTGATTGTTTAATACTTATAATTTCCAATTATAAATAATTATAAAAAGGATAATCAAAATAGTCCTTAGAGTTGTTGATTCATCCTAGTGTATTATGTCATAATTAATATTGAAATGCTTAAGTTCCTTTATGTTATATTTTTTTAAATAATACATTTTGGTGAATTCGATGTTCTTACACATAAAACTTTTGTATTTTAAAAACACAACAAACTAAAAAATATTATAAAGGCCTCTTTTCTCTTGCTATTTGAACAATATTTAGATTGTATGTTGTAAAATGTCTTATGAGTTTGACAACCCATTATATTCATTCAAGTGACATAATAAGAAGAAGTCTTAAAACACTTAACATGGCATAGTCTAGACATTTTACAACACCAATTCATACTGGTCCTTATTTTTATAAAGAAGAATTCATTTATGGGATATGTTAGTCCCCTCCTATGATTACTCTTGATCCTACTTCCCCATCTAAGATCTCTACTCCTATAGATGGGGGATTTGATCATGAGGCTTCTCTACAAGTTAATTTTTCACAAATTCAAACCCTAGATCAAAATTTACATCATTTTCACTTGAATTTCTATCAAGATACACCCTCACTAAAGTGATACCTGTGGTTGATGCTACTTGTAATATACTGATAGTTAAACCCGAGCCTCTTGAGTTTCTTAGAGGACTAGTGCACATTGTTCATAAAAGTGTCATCCTATACTTCTATATACACAAACACTAATGATTCACATTCAAATATCACTAAAAATAAAATTTCTATGTCAATTCCAATCCCTAATGTAGATTCTAAGATAATGTATTGTAAACTTGGTAGTACCTACTCAATTTAGAGAGTTAACTGGTTGAAAAGTCCACTTCACATTGCTTAAGACCACATTAAATTTTCAACCCAAGGCTTGTAAGCTTATGATGGTGCAACATTATATATGCCTCCATGAATTAAAATTACCTAAACTACCTTACTTAAGTTATTCTACTTGATGGAAATTCACAGAATTGCAAAACAATAAAAACATAAACCAAAACTAGTTGCTACGGGTACCTACAACTTAGATTGTAATTGAACTATCGCTAATAAAATAATGTTGTATTAATTGAAAACTTGATAAAAACTAATGACCCAAATGAACTATCCTCTAGAGTGCTACTATTAACCATTACACACATTATTCACAAGCATTCATTCACAATAAGCAAGAGATGAAACTCTAATTAACTTGCACATGATTCATGAAACAATGATAAACTAATAACGACTATTAACAAAAATAAATAACTAGAAAATGGAGTGAAGAACAAAACCTTGAGTGGCCTGCTCAAGTAATTATTCCCACTTTAACTGAACTCAATCTAGCTAATAGATTCTACGCATCCTATAAGATTAACTCCATTCATTGCATATTGTAAAAGATTACAAAAGATATTTCCACAAATTGGACTCAATCATTTGGAATATTTTTCTTGTCTTGAAACTGAAATTAACTGATAACATAAAACTAAGAAAAACCAACTATCCTATGGATTCAACCAAAAACTATATACAAGCTTGAGGGAATATTTATTGAAAGCAACAACTAACTAAAATCATTAACTCCAATCCCAGATAATAGAGCGTAAATTTAAGACTTGAATTATTCAACCTATAACTAAAAAGGAAAGAGAATCCTATCAAAACTAGAACTCTATCAAAATAGAATTGTATCAAAAAATACAACCACTTGTCAAAACTTAATAAGTGAAGGAGACCTCCTCTTCAATGTTTATTGAGCTAGTTATAATTTAACACACATCTAATCTTCATTAAGTTCCTTTGATCAACGATCACCACGTTCAACTTATCCTAAAGCTCCCTTGTTTTGGTGTCCACTCACTCCTTTTTCTACGGGTTCATCTCACAATTGCTGTGTTATGGTTCCTCTTTAGCTACAAGCAAGTGAGTTCTGCAAAACATGTACACAAGGATAACTATCACAATTACTCATATCATTCCATCAATATTCCACACACATATTCATATAAACCATACAATGGCAATTTATTATAACTATAATACCATCATCATATTTAAGGGTATAATAGATATAAAAGGACACTATTATGTAGGAATATTGTCTGGAAAGGTATCTAAAAGTATCTTGAAACATGTATAAAAAGAACAAAAAATAAGTTATTGTCTAGACCTATCATCTCCCCTCAACTAGCTTTTTTCTTGTCCTCAAGACAAATACTAGGGATATTGATTGTACTATAGAGAAATTTGTCTTAGGTCCATAATTATGCTAACTGCCTGAACCTATTTTAGATAAAGAACCTTGATATTCTAAAAGCCGCCTCATCCTAATAATTCATGCCTTCTCACATTCATCACTTTTCTCCCCTGTCCAATGTGGGATCGAATAAATAAAAATAGGTAGATGAAAATTGAGCGACATCCAATGAAATCCTTTGTTGATATCAATTTCCCTATATTTGTGTGCCCTCTGAAGCATAACAATGAAATTATGCACAAAATTTGGCTCTTTCCTTTGCAGTTCAGGTGTTAGACTATTCGATCTATCGTGCATATACTTAAAACACTGTTGTCCTATTCCCACAACTGGCATTTTCATTCTATCACAGTCTTCCTCCTTGAGTGTCATGATTTTATTTCCTACTCCCTTATGCTTAATAAGTCTCAACCATTCATCAACGATTGTATCTAGATCTATTTCCTCTATTTTGATTGGAAGTGCCATATACTTTTCTTTCTCTTCATATTCTTCCATAATCTCTCCCCTTAGCCACTCATTCCTATAATAAGAGGCAAGTTCCCTGATCTGTAAATCTGCCAAAAAAATAAAGGGTTCCATTTAATTTCATCAGGTATTACATAGTTATGCAAATAAAATTCACATAACTGATCCTATTCTTTGGGTGTAGAAGCAACAAAAACCTAAAGAAACTCAATTTTTTGACTCATGCCAATTGAATATTTACTAACTAATCTATTGAATTGAAAACATAAAAACCTTTCTTGTAAAAACAATGCATATATCCTCGGTGGAGGTCTTCCTATAAAAATTTGTTCAATCTTATTTGCTATCTCCAACCAAATTGCTGATTTGTTCAATTCCATATCCTTCTTCAATTCCTTTTCATAATTTTCCTTTTCCTTTTTCCACTTCTCCTTTTCCTTTGTAAACTTATTAGTTATCTCCCATAATTGATATTCAAGTGAGCAGGTTGTATGATAATCAAGAGTCGTAGGAGGAGGTGGTTTCTCATTTGGTATTGCTAGCTCCTTATCCCCTATTTTGGTGATGTCCAACTGTGACAATAAATATAACTTAGTACCATGACCATACAATTGCAATTTATCCTCCATCTCTTTCATTTTTACCTCTCTTTCTTTATCCTTCTTCTCATAAGTTTGCACTAACTCCTCTAGGTGTATAATTCTATCTAGTGCCTCTTGGAGTTCTTTTCTTAAATCTCTTCCTTCAAGATAAACCTCTTCTTCCCCTTCAAAATTTTCATTACCCTCTTCATAATCTCCAAGAGTAGGGAAGGTTTATGTCCTAATTTTCTTGGTATCAAATATGTCTTCTGATTCAGAATCAAAATTTGTCACCACAAATCTTCTCTTTCTTGTTGGTATATTCATGTTCCCAAGAAAAAAATCCTCCAATTTAGAGTCATTTTAAACAATCATAACATTTTCTTGATGTTGTTCTTGCTAATTTTGTTCTCCGTGAGGTTGTTCCTTACTCATTTTTTTCCCTTAGATTCCCCCATTTTCTCCTTTGCAACACCCTGTTCTCTCAATGTACCAGAGCATCTAGGTGTAAGTACTTCCTCTTTAATTTTCTTCTTTCCCTTTTTAACACTCTTTTTCTTCTTTTTAGGAGCATCCTCCTCATTTTTATTTGGCTCTTTCTCTCTCTTCTTCAGAGTATCCCTCTTTCCTTTTGATTTAGAGGGTACGGAGGAGGTAGATGCACTACCCCTCCGTCTCTTATATTTCTATGACTTAGAAGAAGAAGGTAATTCCTTAGTTAAGGGTATCCTAGACTCTGGTTCTTCATGTCCCTCATGCTCGCCTTGGCTATGGGTAGGTGAAGCCACCAGTGATTTATGAGGGTTTTCCTCTTTTGGGTCAAATTGGGGCTCATCTAGGGGTTCATTTTCCTTAGGTACTGGTTCATTTTGTGGTTCATACAACAAACTATTAATGTCTGTGCATTCTTTGAAATCCTCCCATTTTAGTTGTGGGTATTGAATTATTATACTCCTTTTTATCAACAAGGTAATTATAAAATGATGGGAGAGAGACTTATCACTTTTTTTCCTTTGATCTTTTGAAGCCATTAATTTCAACAAGTTATACAAGAAATTTGGTACATTTTCCTACCTGTTATGCCTAAGGTGGCTCAATAATTTGAAATGAATTGTGTATAAAATATTCTACCTACCATCATAGGTAATGGATCCAATAATGTAAGAGGCACATCTTGCCCATAACCAGTGGAGAGAAAGTCTCTTTGTACCTTGTGATGAAGAATCTAACTCTTCATCTCATATGTAAAATTATTCCTGAGCTGTGATTGCATCGGTTTGAGCTAGAAATTCTATCCCTATTCTTGGTAGTCCTATGACTCGTGCAATGGAGATTTTAGATGCATCAAATTATAGTCCTTTTACCATCACCTCATCATATTGAAGAGTGTCTGCAAACCTTCTTGATAAGTCATCACTAAATTCTATCAATTTCAAAAAGTAATCGAGCCAACCAACCCTTTAAAGATAGGTAGGACTGCTATGTCCTCCAAAATTTGTTGGTGAGTCGATGACTCTCTTCTTATAACATCTCCTCCCATCCTTGCTTACTTTTCTTCTTAATGTACCAAATTCATCTCTCGTATTCAATTCAATCTTTCCTACCACCTTCAAACTTCTCCACCACTTCAAAACCTCTGTTTCCTCATATATCCTTACTACAACTGTAAGCTCCCTTCTAAGTTTGAATTTAGTCTAAACCAGGCCGAAGTTATCATAAGTTCTCAAGGTTTCAAGTTTAGCAATTCAAAAATTGTAGAGAAAATAGTAGAAAAAATAAAACACAACTAATGGTTTTTCATGTCATGATATTCATTAAATTTGATTTGGGTGGAAGATTTGAAAGGACTAGTGAAAGGATCGAGTAAGGTGTACTCCCCCCAACTTAATTGGTGAAGTGACCTCACTTCACGTTTATGATTTGGAGGTGGCTTAAATTTGAACTGATCATAATTAGTGATATAATATTTCACATTCATAGAGTTAAATGAAAAAGTGCATAAAAGTTGAAAGAAAACTAGAATGATTATTTTAGTGTACCTGATGTATTGCCTTGAAGAAATAACCATCCATCGTGCATGGAAACTGAAAATAATGTATTTGGTTGTTGATTTGATGTGAAAAATATTAACTACAAGGTAATGAATAGTGGGTGATGAGTGGATATGATGGGACAATTTTGATGGGTATGAGTTGGCGATTTGACAGCTCAAGTATTTGAAATGAGAGCGGGTAATAAAATAAGTACATCACATTATGTTACATGAAATGATGGATAGGATACGTGAATATATTTGAAATGAATGTGCTTGAACTTGTAGTAAATATGGCACCAAATGAGTTGAATATTATTTTTGACTGCCAGATGTTGCTACGAGCACCGATAATGCCAGGACCCATTCTGAATGCTGACAGTATGAAGCTATAGGTCCCTACGACATCAAGACCCTTTGTGAATATTGATAACAAGTCCTTTTGAAAATAGTGCGAACATTATTATAACATGCAGTGTGTGCTCGTGAGAAAAGAAACATGAAAATTTAGTGCCAAGGAAGTGCAAGGATTGAGCTATGTAACTCAATCTCTATGCCACCAGAAGTACTAGGTATGTCAAGTATTAGTGAAGCATCACTCTATGTGTCTAATTCTGTGACAGGCTCACTGTGAACACCATATTGCTGGATTAGTGAAAATATGAAGCCATCCTTTTGGAATGGATTTTTTTATAACTTCAGTCTATGGCCATTGACAAGAAGGGAAAACTAGACTGCATCAATGGTGTGTAATTGCACTACCCCATTAAGGTAAAATTTGCTAATCTCATAAGGGCCTAACCATCTGTATTTAAATTTTCCCTTGAAGTCTTTATAATGTGAATCATATAATAGTGCCCAATCCCCCACAATGAACTCCTTTTGTTTTAATGTATTGATCATTCCATTTCATCCTTTGTTGTTGTACTACCTTTGTATGATGTACTGCTTCCATTCTTATCTCATCCAACCCATTTAAAGAATGCAATCTTTCCTTTTGTGCTTTTGTTAAATCTATTCCTAGCTCTATTATTGTCCTCAATATTTTATATTCAAATTCAATAGGAAGGTCTGTTGTCTTCCCATAGAATAGCTCATAAGGGGTGAATCTAGTGGTGGTTTTCCATGTAGTTTTGTATGCCCAAACTACTTCAGGCAACCTTGAAATCTAATCTTTCCTATGTGGCTGCACTATCATGGTGAGAATACTTTCAATCTCCCTATTAGTGACTTCCACCTAACCATTAGCCTATGGGTGGTAGGGTGTTGATTTCTTGTGTCTAATTTGGTATTCCTCAACCAAATTGGTAATTAGATTAGAACTAAATTGGGGTCCTTGATTAATGACTATTTCTCTAGGTACTCCATGCCTAGTAAAAATATCTTCATATAAGAACTTAGCCACATTACCATCTTTGGAAAATTGTAAAGCCTTGAATCCACCCATTTTGTCAAGTAGTTAGTGCAAACAAGTATATATTCCTTGTTGTTAGATGTAGGTGAAATTGGCCCAATGAAGTCTAAAACCCATTTGTCAAAGGGCACCAATTTCAACTAAGGTTGTAAGGGCATCTCATCACTCTTGATTGGCCTTCCCATCCTTTGATACCTATCACAACTTCTTGTATATTGAACATCTTTATGAAAAATAGGCCAATAATAGCTAGTTGTGAGGATCTTAAAGGTTGTTATCTTTGTTGTAAAATGACCTCCACATGGCTCATCATGACATTCCTTCATGATGTCAAAGATATCATATTCCTTTATACATATTCACATGATGTTATCAGGCCTTGTATAAATTAGATAACTAGGTATTAAAGAGTATGGAAAAATCTGTGAACCGACTGCCTTTTCTCCCTTGGTGAAAATGTGGTGGAATTTTCCTTGTGACCAAATAATTAATAATATCTATTTACTATAATATTTGCACTTGTAAATAAAATAGTGTTCATCTAGAAATGAATCATCCACCACTCCCTTAGTTGATTGTGTTGGAAATATTGATAGGAAATATGCCACCACATTTTCTTTGCTAGGTTTATCTACTATGGTGATGCCAATCTACTATGGTGATGCCAAATTCTTGTAAAAGAAGTAGCCATCTTACCATTCTACCTCCAACTACTGGCTTCTTCATTAAATACCTGATTACTGTGTGATTTGTATGGATACAAACTGAATAGCCAATAATATAGTGCCTAAATTTATTAATAGTATAGACTACAACATGCATCTCTTTTTCTGTTACAATATAGTTCAACTCTGCCCCTTGAATATTCTTACTAATATAATAAATTGCATACTCCTTGTTTCCATCCTTCTAACCCAAGAATTCTCCAATGAAAAAATCTAAAGCATCTATATGTATGTGAAATGGGAGAGTCCAATTAGGCCCTCTCAATACTGGTGCTTGAGTCAGAGCTTTCTTTAGTTCTTCAAATGAGTGTTGACACTCAAAGGTCCATTCAAATTCAATGTCCTTACTCAAAAAAACAAATAAAGGTGCAACAATATTACTAAGATCTTTGATAAATCACTTGTAGTAGCTTGCATGACCAAGGAAGCTCCTGATATCTCTTTGTTTTTTAGGAACAGGTAAAGTAGATATTATCTCTATTTTGTGTGGATCAACCTGAATTCTTGCGTTGGATATAAAGTGTCCCAATATAATTCCCTGTGTCATCACCATGAAATACTTTTCATTGTTGAGTGATAGGTTGTGTTCTTTACACCTTTTTAACACTTTTTCTAGATTATTGAGAGCTTCCTCATAACTTTCACCATAAGTAGTGAAGTCATACATGTATATCTCCATGCAACCTTGTGCATAATCAAAAAATATGTTAAGTATTTCTCTTTGAAAGGTACCTGGATCATTGCATAAGCCAAAGGGAATAATAGAGCAAGCATAAGTCTCCCAAGGACATGTAAATGTAGTTTTATCTTGATCCTCTAGAGCAATTTTAATTTGGTTATAACCACTAAAACCATCAAGAAATGTGAAGTACTTCTTCCTAGCTAGAGAATCAGGTACTTGATCTATGAAGGGTAGAGGAAAGTGATCTTTCCTAGTGGTTGTATTCAATTTCTTGTAGTCTACACAAACTCTCCATTTCCCACCTTTCTTGGGAAAAATTACCAAAGGTGAGACCCATTCACTATCTATTATTGGATAGATAAAACCAACAACAAGGAGCTTTTGTAGCCCAAATTTCACTATCTCCTTGAGGGCAAGATTCATACACCTATGTGGTTACCGAATAGTTCTATATCCATCATTAATATAAATCTTGTGCATACATAGATTAGGATCTATACCTTTCATATCATGGTAATCCCATGAATATGCGACTGAGTGTTCCTGTAGCACTGATTGCTGAGAATTTTTTTGTTCCTTTGTCAAAACATTATTAATATTCAACTTCCTTCCTGGTATGATTTCAATTACTTTGATGAATCTTGAACTGATGAGAGATCAATGCTTGGTATGATGGGGTAGACATTGTTGAGGTAGTAATGAATGAAATAGCTATGATATTTATTCTATAGAATTGGTGGATATAATACTTTGCAAGGGGTCTTGTAGGCATATGATGTAGTCCTATTGTTGAGGTCTCCTGCCATAGTTATTTTGGATTATGTGAGAAATGAGATCATCTTCATCCTCGTCATCCAATAAGGGGATACACTCTATATTCATCAGTATTTGTAGAGAATAGTTATCCTCCTGCTCATCTAAAATGGGCCAAATGGTTTTCTCAAGGTCTACATATGGTTGGGCTGCTGGATAAAGAACCAAGTTCCTTATAACTATCCCATTAGATATTATCATTTTACCAGATCTACAACCTATAAGCATTTTTTGTAGCTAACCAAGGCTTGCCTAGGATGAGTGGGTAACTTGCAAGATTGACTTTGGTTTGTAACGCTATGAAGTCCATAGGGTATTCCCAAGAATCCAATGCAATTACTAGGTCTTCAATAATCCCCTTAGGCTTGACTGTGGACCTATTAGCTAGCTGTAAAATAGTTTGTGTGGGCCTTAGGTTGACCAATTGGAGCAACTACATTTTTATTTTATCATAACATTGATTTCTACCCCCAAGTTTATCAAAGTATTCTTACAGAGAGTTCCATTAATCTTAATGTCCACAATTGGACTACTCAAATCTATATACTTAGGGACTGTAACGTTCCCTAGCATGATATCTGCAAGATTTCCCAAGACATGGACTATCTGAGGATCTTTTCTTTTCCTACTTGGTTTCTTAAGACATAGATCCCCTACAGTTTTAGTGTAGATAGGGATGTCTTTGGTAGCTTGATAAGTGGAATATTGATGCTCACACATTTCAATTGTCCTAAAAGATCTATCTCATCTTGTGTGTGATGCTTTTGTATAGCTAGGTGGTTCTAAAAAGGTGGCTTGGGACTTGAAATTGTTTGGTGTACCTAATTTGACTTAGGTTCCAAAGATGGTTTGTTAGAATCCTCATCCTCCATTTATATAATTTGGGGGTATGAAGGTCCAACAAGTTGTTTCCCTGATCTAAGGTGGACATCACTCACCTCTAACCTATAAGTGGGGTATTGCATAGATTCGTTAGTATAAGCCTATTGAACAGGCTTAGTGTTAGGGTTAGGTGTAGGTTGGGTAGGTATTTGTGGTTGTTTGGCTAGCTAATTTTTAAGATTTGATGGAGGCATAAAATATTTCTTTTGTGGCGGATGAGGGAGCATAGGTTGTTGATAATTCATATTTTGTTTCTGCCATTGTTGGCCTTTCTACCACTGAGGCTGCTATTGATTTTTCTATTATGGCCATTGTGGATTTAAATTGGAAACCTAAATTTTTTGTTGTGGCCAAGGGTTTGGCTGTTGGTTCCAATTTGGTTGAGCTTGGGGCCATTGTTGATGGTTCTGCAACTGGTTTTGATTTACTTGCTAGGGCTGAGAGTTCTAAGCAGATTTTTTTGATTCCAAATAGGAAAGGATTAATTAAAGTTAAGGGGGTATTGTGGCATGCCTTTCCTTTATTTCCGTGGCCTCCTTTGTGCTATATAAAATAATTGTCCACCATCTCCTTCAATTGGCTAAAAATTAGGTTTCTCAAATTTATCTTGTTGGATACTTTCCACTCTTTTGCATTTACAATTTGTCTTTCTCTTTCTGCAACTTGGAAAATATTTAGTAAGCATAGCCTCGACTTCCTCCTAATTATTCTTAATGTGGAGTTTATCCAATTGAGTGGCCAAATGGATAATTATATCTTCTTTTTTGTTGGATAACAGGTTGCTCAACTCTATTTTTGAAACCCATATAGATGATTAACCAATTGTAGATGTCCTATCTCCTCTTGGGTGTTTAGTAAAGGTTCTAGAATAATTCTTGTAGGAATTAAAAATATCTTCAAATGGTATCTATGAAATATCCCCTTGTCCAATGAGGTTGAAGGCATCCATGCAGTCATCATTAACTCCCCTCAAAAAGACCAACTCTAGGGACTCTTCTAAAAACTTATTCTTGGGATTTTTATTCAAAGAAAACTAAAATCTCTCCACATAATCTTCCAAGGGCTCATCATCCTTTCGTGACATTCTAAAAATGTAATCCTTTCTCCTATTAGATCCCCTACAATAATCCCAATAATTTTCTAGGAACAGGGTCTTCATAGTTTCCCAGTCAGGAACATCATCCCTTCTCAATCCCATGAACCATCTTAAGGATTCACCCTTAAGAGTTGTAGGGAAGAGTTTGATCCTATGAGCATCAATAGTGTAATCATAACTTCGACACAAGACATCAAACTCAAAGAGGAAAGTATTTGTGTCCTCATTCATTAACCCATAGAAAACTAGCAAGGCTGTAGGAGGAATCTTCCTTATTACTGTAGCCCTTTCCTAGTTAGTGATGGGAAACTCAAATATTGGTCGTTCAACATCATCATCCATTGCATCACCCATAGTGCAGTATGTTCCTTTTGTATGTGTGCTAGAGGTTGGTGAGAAGGAAATTTATTCTTTAGTGGTACATTCACTTTAAGTACTATAGTCACCAATTTCTACAATAGCTTCCTAGTATGCGGAGGGAAGGAACCTACCCAAGGAATCTCTCTGCCTCCACATACATGAAATATGGCTTTAGATTCATCGGTCTTGCACAATGTTAGTATATCTCTAGTGTTGGAAAAAATTGTATCTAACAGTCCTAATGCTTGAAAAGAGAAATAAACTATGAAAACTATAAAGAATAGTCTATGAAGATAACACCATCCCCAGTAACAGTGCCAAAAATGTAGAGTTTAAGCTAATGTATTATAAACTTGGTAGTACCTACTCAATTCAGAGAGTTAACTGGCTGAACAATCCACTTCACATTTCTTAAGACCACATTAAATTTTCAACCCAAGGCTTGTAAGGTAATGATGGTGCAATATTATATATGCCTCCATGGAGTTAAAGTTACCTAAAACACCCTACTTAAGTTATTCTACTTGCTGGAAATTCACAGAACTGCAAAATAGTAAAAATATAAACTAGAACTAGTTGCTACGGGTACCTACAATTTAGACTGTAATCAAACTGTTGCTAATAAAATAATGTTGTATTAATTGAAACTTGATAAAAACTAATGACCTAGTTGAACTATCCTCTGGAGTGATAATATTAACCATTATGTGCATTATTCACTAGCATTCATTCATAATAAGCAAGAGATGAAGCTATAATTAACTTGCACATGATTCATGAAACAATGATAAACTAATAACAAATATTAACAAAAATAAATAACTGGAAAATGAAGTGAAGAACAATACCTTGAGTGGCCTTCTCAAGTAACTGTTCCCACTTTAACTGAACTCAATCTAGCTAATAGATTCTATGCATCCCATACGATTAACTCCATTCATTGCATATTGTAAAAGATTGCAAAAGATCTTTTCACAGATTGGACTCAATCATTTGGAATATTTTTCATGTCTTGAAACTGAAAGTAACTAATAAAATAAAACTAAGAAAAACCAACTATCCTATGGATTCAACCAAAAACTATATATAAGCTTGAGGGAATCTTTATTGAAAGAAACAACTAACCAAAATAATTAACTCCACTCCTAGATAATAGAGCATAGAATTAAGACTTGAATTATTCAGCCTATAAATGAAAAGGAAAGAGAATCCTATGAAAACTAGAACTCAGTCAAAATAAAATTGTATGGAAACATACAACCACTCTTCAAAACTCCATAAGTGAAGGAGACCTCCTCTTTAGTGTTTATTGAACTAGTTATAATAACACATGCCCAATCTTCATTAATTGCCTTTGATCAATTATCACCACGCACAACTTATCTTGAAGCTCCCCTGTTTTGATGTCCAGTCACTCCTTTTGCTATGGGTTCATCCTGCAACTATTGCATCATAGTTCCTCTTTAGTTGCAAACAAGTTAATTCCACAAAATGTGTACATGAGGATAACTATGACAATTACTCATAGCATTCCATCAATATTCCACACATATATTCATATAAACCATATAATGCCAATATATTATAACTATAATTTCGTCATCATATTTAAGGTTCAAGTATGCATAATGGATATAAAATGACAAAATGATGTAGGAATATTGTCAAGAAAGGTATCTAAAAGTATCTTGAAACATGTATAAAAACAAAAACAAAAGCCATTGTCTAGACCTATCGCCTACCATGCACATGGTGATCACTACACCCATGGCCCTAAAAACTTCTCCTTCTACTAGTTTGTCTTTCAATTTCTTCAAAAGAACATTTGGTAAGCTCTCAACCTTTAGGATATGCTACCTTCACATCTACTATCTCACATGTTTCAAATAATTACATGCATACTGTTGACCCTGTTCTTAACCAACTAATGCAAAATGTTGGATAGATCCAAAGCTAACTTGCTTCTTTGACCAAAAACTCTTTTCAATTTCTCATAGCTCCTTATTAAATAAACAATCCCATACTTGTAGGCTTTGAGGTGCATATGTGTGAGAAGTATAGTGGGAAAGGTGACCCTCAAATACACTTTTCACTTTCAGAACCCTATGTAGTGATTTCTTATTTCAGGATTCTTTGCTAGCAAACCTATTCTTCCAGTCATTGAAAGACATTGCATTTGACTAGTTTTTTTTCACTTCCTAATCATTCTATTAACAAATTTAAACAACTTATAAACTAATTGTTTTAGCATCTCCAAGTGAAAATTAGACCATACGTCACATTTACTGACCTTGTCCATTGCAAGCAGGGACCTACTAAAAAGGTAACTAATTTTATCTTTAGATATCAATATTTAATCTCACAAATCTTGTATGTGCTCCTTGATTCCAATGTATATTCATCAAAAAATTGCAACCAATGCCATGTGACAAAATTTTATTGATGAAAAATAACTCCTTTTATCACCTTTGCATGGCCTTACATGACTATGAGCAACCCATAAGTCAATATCAGGGTTCCACCTCACTAGCTCCCTCTCATACACAAGGCGATGCTTCTTCTTTTGACAAATACTAGAAAACAAATTATTCTAGAAAAATACAAATATAATAAGCACATATAAATTTTTTGATGTCTCTATTATAGTACCTCAAAGGTGTAGAAAATTCACTAAATTGTCTAAATCGTTATATAGTGTGATGTAAAAATTATTTAAAGATAATTTAATAACATTGCCTCCTATTCAACCTCTTCCAATAAACCAACCTCTTTCAACTTACTACGCTGTAGAATATTTTTTATTATTCCATAATGTTCTTGGAAATGATACTATGTGAAAGACCACATCAATTCAGGCTCTATATAGATTCGTGATAGAATAGAAAATGTGAATAAGTTGGCAGCGAAGCTAAATCAAAATCTATAAATTTACACTAACCCCTTTCCATCACATTAATCTAATTTCAGTTGGGTTGATCCATCTAATTCTAATTTTGAATCTCTTGCTCCATTTTTTGATATGGTTAACATGGTAGATACTCACCCATGATCATCTTAGGAGCATGAAATTTATATCCCTGCCATATCATTTCCTTCTAATAAATTGACGTTTAGTATAGAGGCCGGTCATCTCAATATACCTGCTCATTTTAATGAGAAAACCATTAATGGAGTTCTCGTTGATCTTGCAAGTAGGGTTAATGACACCATAGAGGAGATAATATTTATCAAATAGTTCCATAAAAATAATCATGATGAATCCCAAGTCACCATACACACACAATGGTTTATCTCTTCCAACTATGGGTTCTATCACTTTATTGGTCCAGGTTGGACCCAAGTGCATCAAATCCATCTTCTTTGTCATTCCAAAATTTGGCCTATTATGTGTGAAGTTAGGAATTATTTGGCTAACTCCCATAGAAGGAGTCACTTCTATTGTAAAAAATTGTTTAACATTTCCCCATGAATGCATAGTGCATACCATCCAACAGACTCGATATAAACCACTCGTCTTTCATGGGGGATTCTCTATTGATCACTTCTAGCCTATAAATCTTGGACCTTTGTGAAATCATGGTGAATTTATATTTAAAAATCTTATTTAAAGTTCAAATAAAATTGTTTAGGGTCCTCATCTTTATCTCCTTCTTCTCTTTGAATCACTTCCACTTGGTTAACCCAATTGTAGCAACATTCCTCTATCCCCATGCCTCCCTCTTTGGTGGCTAAGGATAAGAATGTTCCATTGGGTCAAATCTCATTCCCCCTAGGGTATCCCAACCTCCAAAAATGCCTTGTGTTCCTCCATATGTAAACACGATAGACTAAGGAAAGGCACCCATATTTTTGAGATCTTCTCCACAAGTTTTTTGGCCTCTAATGGCTCATTTCATTCCTCGACATACTCTTTCGATAGGAAAAGGAAATAATCCTATTGAATGGGAATCCTCTAGTGCATGACCTACACCTCATTTCTTAGTGTTACCTCCTATTCCTATGATAAACCTTGTCATAAAAAGAGGAAATGCACCCTCGACACATGTAACATCATGTGCACCTAGATCTATCAACCTATTCCTACCAAGATTATCCTTACCCCTATTATAGAAAAGAACATAATGCCACAATTAAATAAAAGTGATACTCTTTACATCTTCTATAGATGCAATTAAGACCCACTGTACCAAAAAAAAATATCGTGTTAGAATGCAAGCGCTATTGACATGGTTGGGTACATGATAATACTACTATTGAGATGCCCACTATCGAACATCCTCCTCCCATGTGATAACCTTTAGTTATTGTCATGCATTTTTCTCTCCCTTCTCCACCTCCTTGTGCTACTCCTGTAGCACCCTTTTTCCCTCAATGTGATCATGATGAGCCTCACCCTGAAAGGGTATAGGTATTTTCAGCTCCTTTGATGGATCCTCTCATTCCACACCTCCTTGATACTCCTTTTTTTGTTCCATTAGATATGATAAACACATTTTTCATTTACATTGCCACAATCATTGCCCTTGTACCATTCAAGTGTACCTACCATCATATATTTCTAGATTTTCTTCATCCCACCACCATTGACATTAACATTGACCGCCCACCTCCCAAAAGAAAACCTAAAAATTATCCCTCCATCACTTAAAAATAAAAGATAAATCCCCCTTCTTTGTCACCTCCAAGCCACTCTACTCTCATAGAGGAAATCTAAAATTATTATGTTCCTATCATTGATCCCATTCAAAATATTAGTAATGATAGTAATCTTGTGACATATTCTAATAGTGATTCACTAGCTTTCCCTCACAAGAGTGCCTATTTGAATCCTTCATTGATATTCTAGAGCTGTCTTCATTCTTCACAAAATCCTTGACGCTTTCCTTGCATGAAGTTTAGGAAGACATTGTACTTGGAAATAATTCCTCAGTCATCACTGTAGATGAAACGACTAATATTACTCTAATAATACTTCCTCTATAGGCTCAACCTCCCTCCCCTTATAACACAGATTGATAGACCGATGATCTATTTGAAGACGATCCTTAGAACAATATTTTTGAATATATTTAGATTATAGGTGTTTGCATGATTATTTTGTACTCCATCATGCTTTCTTGTTTATGCTTGTTAATCTCTCCTAGAGGACCCATGATACCCTTTTAGATACATGGATATATGGTAGATGAAATGTTGTAAATTTATTTATTTGTATCATCATTCTTCTATTTGTTATGCATTTCATTTTTTACTTTTGGGGATGATTCAAAGTGTTGAGGCATTTAGGCCTTTCTCATGTTAACCCAATTTTTTTATTTTTCTCGATGTACCTTTCTTCCTTTGTGCTTGTAGTTATACTAGACTTTGAGAATGGTGACTTTACATCTCCTTAAATAATATACATGACTATCATATATTCATACTAACCCTAGGTATATGGATCCTTTAGTGCATCTTTGCGTGAGTGATTTATATTTTATGTGACATCCTTCCTCAATGTGATGTCATTCTAAGAGCACAATATTATGAGTTTCATGATGTAACATCCTTATTGGTGTTTATTTGATAAGTATTTTAATCTTATTCTCTCTCTCCTTAACAGAAATTGCATTATTTCCATCATCCAATTATTTTATGAGGTGTTCTCACAATGCACACACCCTATTTTATTAATTTTTAAAATATCAATGATCTTTATGTTCCTTGCATCTTGGTAGCATATGAGCCACCTAACATAACACAACTTGCTAGACTTTGGGACTTCATATGTCCTACCCCTTTTCATGGTTATCCTTACAAATTACTTGTAGTAACCATGGTCAATAAAAAAAATTGTATGGACTCTAGCATAACTCAACTTGTTAGCCATACCTCTTAACTCATCTATTTCATGCTCTTTCTATTATCTCTTTTCTTGAGCTTTGTTTCTATATGCTTGTTTTCATGAATATTTATTTTTATTGGGAATTAAGGTGTCTCAAACCTTCAAGTTCCTAACATTGATCTATCCAATTAATCATTTTAGGCCTATGTTTGTAATTTTATGTTCATCCAATGGTGTCACTTTGTGGGACCTACTTCGGTGAGGTGGGAAGTTACATGACAAGTGACTAGGATGATATGAATCCTAAATTTGGTGGAAATAGGCATCCCACTTTGTAGACCTCACTATGTAGCATAATTTATGGCATATCTCATAAGTTGAAAGTGATTATGATGAGATTATGATAAATCATTTCATATGACAAACTATGATAGTGTAAGAGATTGAAATAAAAGTGACTATGATAAATGAGGCTCTCTGCATGAAGGGGGTGTGCAACATGTCAAAAGGGATAATTTTCATGCATGGAAATACCTTGCATGTTGAGATTGGAGTTATTTTGTATAAGTAGGTGAAGGTAGGCACCTTGCATGTTCATCTTCATGCTTACATGCACACAATAAAGAGGATGATGACATGTGACATTTCTAGGCATCCATCTTGCGACTCTATAAATATGGGTGTTTTTCCAAGGAGCATAGAGAGGATAATTATTCATTCCAAGGTTATGCTATCATATTTCCTTCAGAGAAGCAAGATGTAAATCTCCATATTAAGGCTTTGATCCTACAAGTGTATTGTAACATGTTTGTTGTTGTATATTAATACATTGGTTTGATGCTTTGGAGTGTGGGTTTTTTACCCTAAAGGGTTTTCCCCAAATATATTGATGTTTCTTCTCTTTTGTTCATCTTTGTTCTATTCTTCATTTTTCATGTTCTTAAAGTGTTGATTTACATGCCGTTGTGCTGCTAAAATTTACTTAGATTTGTAAGCTACAATTTCTTTCCTCTAAGGATTAATATGATGGGAAATAAACTGTCACTTTTCACTTTAAAGGCATAGTAGTATGTGATTTTATCAAGTTGTTGAACATTTTATTAGAAAGAAACATAGGATATTGGAAGGTGCATACTAGGTTCATAGTTCTCTTTCAGTTTTGCATTCCTCTTGTGTGTAGTGTAGTATTTAAACTAACATATTTTGTGTAATATTTTTACATAATATTCATGTTTTCTATAATATATCTTAGTTTCTTTTGTAGGTCTTCCTCTTGGGTTCATATCTACCTGATTTGAAGATTGTAAATCATCTACAATATCCTTGGGTAAATTCATAACTTTAATTTTCTACTTTAGCATGCATATTTAGTGTAGTGTCAAAATTTACATACCCTTACAATTTCACACCGTACAATGTCCTTTGATATATAAAATATTTTAGTTACAAAATGCTAGCACTGAAACTTCCTATTTTTGAAAATTCAATGATGTTATTGGATCTCCAAGTCCAATTTTTTTGGATGGAATTGGTACACATAGATGCCCATGTGACATGCTAGTGTCCTAAAAAAGTTCATATTTTATTGGCCATTGGAGTGTTAGATTTCCATAGGTTTTATGGAACTAATGCTCTTGTATGCAGTCACATTGGATAAAATCAATCTGACTTGTTATTTTCAAAAAAATGAATTGATTCTTGATTCTCAAGCATTTGGATCTACAATTTCAGAAGAAACATTTTCACTTTAATTATCCAACAAGCTCTTTATCATTGTACATGCCATATCTCTTGAAGCTCTTTGATCAACATCTTTGTAGGACTATGAAGAGCAACAATATTTAAAGCAATAACATTTCACTTAGAGGTTTTTCGTAGCTCCTAGGTGATATTATTACATTTTGTTGTTCTCTTTCTCTTTATTTCATCATTCTATGTTGGAATGTGGAGATTTTAGGTGTTAACATAGTGAGCTAAATAATTTTATATCAAAATTTATTGCATTTTTATTTTGAAGCAAATATATTTGTATTTTCATTTTTCAATCTTATTCATAAAACCTAGTTGTTGTGGAGGTAGAAATACTAAAGTGGTGGTTTGACTGAGGTAAGCCCCTTAGACAACCAACCAAAAATTATTTCTTCTTTCTTTTCATGTGCAAGTTATTATTCGAAAAGAGAGGCTTGATCTGATTATATCTCTCTAAAACTTATCCTTTTTTAATTAGGTTTTTCCTTCATTTAAATAATCAATTTTATGGCTACTTTTGACATATAGAATATTCCTCATTTTTGTGAATCTTTTATTTTCATTTTTTACATGTAGGAACATGTTCTAGATGATCTATACTTTTTTCACACATCTGGGAAGGATGACAATGTGATGTGAGGACATTTGCACATGATAGTGTCTGAAACAAAGGCTTCCAAAAAGCTACATAGTACTCTATGAGTAATATTTTTCGTTTATGTAAAAATCAAATTGCAAATTTTATTGTGTAGAGATATATTTACACTAGTTCTTTATAATTCGATGTTATAAATTGTAATTAATTTTTTTTATGCTTATAATGTCTAGTTATAAATAATTGTGAAAAGGATAATAAAAATAGTCCTTAACTGTTGGTTCATCGTAGTGTATTATGTATAAATTAATCTTGAAAGGCTCAAGTTCCTTTCTGTTAGATTTTCTTAAAATAATAAATACATTGTTTACAAATTCTAATAACTTTGTGGGGTCATACCGAGGAATCTATAGTGTCCTAGATAAATATCCAAAGAGGGACCCAAGTTTCGATATCTAGGATCATCCAATAAGAGACCTTAGAAATAAATTTCAAGAGTGAATCATGTTAGAACAAGGTGAGGTAAATTGGTGAAAGAGGATAAGTATTCATATTTGGTTTGCTTGGAATAGGCCAGGGTTCACTAGGTATGTTTTACATTACACTGTCATGAGGTTAAACAAAGTAAACCACACAAATCATAAAAATGGTAGGCAACTAGGATTGAATTGAAGAATCTATGGGTACATTAAAGTATTCTTATGTTTCCTAGGTTACACTTTCTCACGGGGAAACAATAAAATAATAAGAAGCATTATTTGAAAGCACTCAAATCTATAGGTCGAGGCATACGATCATGAATTAATGGTAGTGAATTGAAATATTCTTTAGGATCTCCCTAAATTTTATAATTATTTCAAGGAGGAGATCAAACAAGCTGGGTGGGGGATGCCTTATTATTGAGACTCCTCAATGATGTTTAAAAGGGAAACCGAGGCAAATTGATGTGTGTGGATGCAACAATGAACTAAATAATTTAAAAATATTTTAAAATGTTTTAAAGTTTTTATTTTATGATTAATAATGTTTACTAACTACTAAAATTGATAAAGAAAAACATGCCTAAATTAAATACAACTAAATTTTGTTAGTCTAATGGGGTCTCAACCTTGCATCCTAATGTTAAGAACATAAAAAATATAATTGGGTAGGGTATGCCTTATTATTGCGACTCCTCAATGATGTTTAAAAGGGACCCCAAGGCAAATTGATGTGTGTGGATGCAACAATGAACTAAATAATTTTAAAATATTTTAATTGGTTTAAAGTTTCTATTTTATGATTAATAATGTTTACTAACTACTAAAATTGATAAAGAAAAAATTCCTAAATTAAATACAACTAAATTTTGTTAGTCTAATGGGGTCTCAACCTTGCACCCTAATGTTAAGAACATAAAAAATATAATTTATGAAAGGTAGATGTTGATTTTGGCCCCAAAAAATATTGAAACATGCCTTAATTGAAGTGATTACATCAAATGAAATGAAACTTCCTAAGACCTTCAATTTAAAAAAATAGAATCAATAGGATTCGTAGATAAAAAAATATGGTCTATAGAAGTTAGGTCCCCCACATAAATTTTTAAAAAGAACCTATGATGCATAAGAGAGCTATAAGAGGGAGTTACACTTGTTGACCAACTTATGACACATGCTATGAAATTTCATAGGACACATTTGAATGGATATAATGGAGCCAAAATGGAGTGCCTAAGTTTGTGAGTGGATTATGACGAGTTTATGACAAGTGTAAGGAATATGCTATTTTCTTGTGGACTCATTTTGGGATTTGAGATTTTTATTTTGACAATAGATTTGGGTACCACATTTTGGGATGTTTTGGCTCATGGTTTCCTAATTACCTTTTTATGGATTCATGTATTGCTTCTCCTATTCATTGGGTGCTTGATGTTGGAAAAGTTTTGTTGTACACTTTGCATAATAAAAATAATAATGCTAATAATATAAAATAAATATTTAATTGTGGCGCATCTTAGAGATGTGGATTTAACTCATGGGTTAAGCATTATTGGGGAAAATTGTATGAGACATTAAGAAAATATTTAACATTGATAAAATTTACTAACAAATATTTAATTTGGGCTTGTGGTTCGGTGAGCTCATGGCTTATGTAATACCACTTAGTGGTTTTGTGTAAAGCTTGTATTATAAAAATAAGAACTTGAGTAGTTGTTGATGTTAGCTTAGTAATCGTTGACTTGTTGGCTAAGGTTGGATTGAGCATCTCTTGTAGGAACCATGTGTGAGTAGTGGAAGCATGGATTGAGATGTGTGGCTGCATGGTTCTCATTTTCTTGTTTACATGAAGAAATGTAATTAGGATGCTTGATGCTTGAAAATCCAATCTTATTTCTTGAGATAATACATTGAGTATGTCGGTCCTTTTAGAGACAATTTTTTTTTTCCCTTGAGAGGGTTTTCCTAGTGCACATTTGGTGCAATCTTGTAGTATGTTTTCCATTATTTAGAATTGTGGATTTTGAATACTTGTTTTACATATTTTCTCTCATTAGGGTTATGTAAAAATGACTTATATTTCTAGAAATTTCCTTTCACTTGATATGGAGGATTCATAATTTAGTTTTACAAGTACTATTATAATGTTAGAGTATTGTTAAATCTATATATTGATATAATTTCAAGTGAAGTCTTGATATTGGATTTGTATTGTAAGCCTCTTCGTGTTTTTGATTGTATAATTTATTTGAGATTTGGAGGCTAGGTATTTTCTAAATGGGTTTTCCTCTAGGGCATATGTTTTGTCATGGCTACATGTTTATTATTTATAAGTTTAAAATTGTATGTTTTATATTTACAAATCTCTTCTCTTAGATTAATTGTGGAAGTTTTATCCAAGTTCCTTTCAAATGCATGCAATTTCTAATGCTCCCATATGATTTTCACTAATGCAATTAATTTAATAAATGGAGAGAAAGAAAATGATGTTTGTTTTGCTTAAATGATATGCTAATAAAATACAATGCAAGAAAATATGCAATTTTTTTGATAAACTATTAAATTTGATTTCTAGTGAGTAATAAATGATTACAATTCTTAAGAGTAAAATAATTACAAATTCTATATACTATAGTCAAAATAATTAAATATTGAAAACATCAAGCAACAATTTATTTTAATGTCCAAATAAAAATATGATTAATTGTTTAATAGAAAGCAATGCTTGAACAATGTAAATCAATCTGTAATGACTAGCCCAAAACATTAATTAACATGTAAATGACAAAAATAAATAAGGATAATGAGGAATATGTTGCTGGAAGGTTGCAACTAGATGTGTCAATTAATATTTAAATGTCTAGCAAATGAATGCAATATTTTAGTAATAAAATATGAACAAAAATGAGATGGTACATGTGTAGGACATTATATGAATGATTCCTAGAAGGTTGGGAACAACTTTTACTATGATTAAAAATATTAATTTTTTAATAAATTGTATAATCTAATATTTTAATTAATTGTACAAAACAAGAAGAGCAAAAGAAGAGTCTTATAAGACTTGTCATGAGAATAGTAAAAGTGTTTGCTATATCCAATAGGTTGTCTAAGAGAAAGTGATAAATAATAAAATAAGATTTAGAGACCTTAGAAGGTTTGTCTAGTTATGATAGGGCTAGGCAATACGTTTTCCTAGAAAGGCTCGGTTAGATAGAGTCTTTGGGATGATGATATAGGCTAGAAATACAAATTTTGAGCTAGCAAGGGAAGAACAAAATCATCAAACTCACAATGCATAACCTTAGAGAGGGTTTTGAGATAATCAAGAGGAGCTTGAAAGACTTTGAGAACTTGGGTAAAATAAGAAACAAACAAGGAAATACACACACAAATAAATAAAATTGAACATAAACTAATCTAAACACACAAGAATCTAATAAAAATAAAAATATACTAATAACCTAACTATACAATTAAAAGAAAATAAACCTATCTAACTATGCACTATGTGTCCATAAATTTGAATTTTCTCTGACTAACTTTGAAGAAGAAAGGATGAAGATCATCCTTAGAAGAATTCCCTAATATTGTGTCTCACCAACAATTGGATGCTTCTCTAGTTTGAGTAGGGGTAGAACCTATCAAGAGAGGCGTACTAGGTTGAACAAAGGTTTGTCAAAGCTTTAGGGAAAGGGAGGAAGTTTGAAGAAGTTTTCAATGGTAGAAAAATTTATAGAGCTAAAGGTTAACAAATTGGCTAGAGAATCTAAGTGAGGAATCACAAATAAAATGAAAAAGGGATTAAGAGGTGTGGGGGTTAGACAAAGAGATGTTCCAAGAAAAAATGGTTAGGATAGGAATTACTAAGTGAATCTCTTTTTCTACTTAAATCATGTGAAATTGTTAGATTTAGTTGATAGGGTATTTTGAAATTGTTGTGATGTTCACAAGAATGCTATGTTACACTAATGGATTTGACCCCAATTTCCGACGGTCGTTTGTCATAATTTTGATGATCTATTGTCGGCCGACCGACGAATCGCACAAATCAGCATCATCGCTCAATTTTCGTCTATATCCCGACGGACAATAAAACATCACCCTCTCGATGCTAGCTCATTAGAATAACAATGCCCATTCCATCGATCGCGTGACGAGCAATGAATGGACCACGGGTGGAACACTGTTGCTGAAGCATCAGAACAACGCCATACATTTTTTGGAACCAGGACGACAGTGTCGTCGGTCTAGCGATGAAACATGTCTGGAGCACGAGTTGCATACCTTCGCTAAAGCATCAGAGTAGAGACATATAGTCATCGGTTGAGCGACAAACAGTACCCGGAGCACGTGCGGCATACCGCCACTGAAGTGTCGGAGCATCGACATACATTCGTCGGGATGGAGACGACTATATCATCGGTCTACCGATGAATAGTACCTGAAGCATGTGCGGCATACCATCGCTGAAGCGTCAGAGCATCAACATACATTCGTCGATCTAGCGACGAACAGTGCTCGAAGCACGTGCGACATAAGAGCGTCGAATGCGTGATGCAATAGGCAAGTCATTATGGTGCAAGTTTGTCGCACTCGTGATGAAATAGGAAAGTCATTACGAAGAAAGTTTGTTGGGTGCATAGCGAGGTCGTTGGGCATTTTTGTGGTTCGTCGCAATTTCGATGAAACAATGCAGTTTAAAAAAAAAAAAAAAACTATTCGTTGAAATGTAGGCATATCGGGGTGACTCTGGGTGATATATAAAAGTAGTAGGAGGCTCCAAAGTGCATCCATAGGGATAATGACAAGACATAAGGACAGGCCAATCAAAGAGAGAAAGTTGATGTGCCAAGACGATGAGCATTTAATAGGGGTAGTAAAAGACAAGATGGATTGTCATCAATGCTCAGATTGGAAGACTTCATTATGAAAATTTAAATCACAATATGATTAACCCTGTTTGGACAAATGCATTGACATTAGTGTCAAGAGTTAAGAGGCCATTCAACTTTGCATTTCAATAAATTATTGTATGCATTGAGTAAGTGTTTACAAGATAGAAAAAGGACAGTCATATGACTATTTAAAATATCGAACAACATGTCAGTTGTTGTGTTTAATTAGGCTTACAAAGGCAGGGATTTATCATTTTTTGCATACATCTATAGTCCAAGCTCTAGGCTTGCATTATTTGGTTACTATGTATGAGAAATGAGCAATGACTAATTGTAGAATATGGAGGCTATGAATGATATTATGATGGCCACATTTGATGTTGATCAACAATTGGAGCAAAATATAATACCTATGATGAGTCATGAGATTAAGGGGACTGTCATGGACAACAAGCATAACCTACGAATTGGATTCTAATTTTGCTAAAAAAGAAAAAATCAAACTAGTGAATATTAAACTACACACTAGAATCTAAATTTGTGGAAAATGAGCAATTTGGTGAGAAATAGTACCTGCAGTGCATCTTGGATACTTAGCTAGTGTATTAAAAAATAGGATTGCAAACCCAAAATTATTCTCTCTGGAAATTCAATAGAAAAATACAAAATGTTATCCTGGATACTTAGCTCTTAGACAGTCAATAAAATAATATGAGCATGATTATGAATGGTTTTACCTGGTCCCACTCTTGATCTCCCCATGTTTGAGAGCCTTCTCTTTAAGACCCCATGAATCCAATTTGATCCATTGCTGCCAAAAGAGATATTAATGTGTAAACAAGAAGCCACATTTAGACAAACTGGTTGTTGATTTATTCTAAGAAATTTAGAGAGTACAAAAAGAAGATACCTGATGGGGATCATGTGGGCTTCGTAGAGAAAGCACTGCAATATGGCTTCGAGCAGCAATGAAAAACTTTGGATTAGCTTCACAGTAAATCCTAACAGCATGACATTGAAAGTTGCTCAGGTACTAGGTCCTCTCCCCTAGATTAAATTAAGGAAAACATTATTGTAAACACAATATGTATAGAAGAATATGAATGTAAAGGAAAATGGATATTAGAAAAACATAAATGTAAAAAAAGTGGTGTGAGCAGAAAATGAATCTAAATTGGTCTTGAACAAATAAAATCATACCCAATTAGCATTATGTTATACTGACCTTGTACTCATTGCCATTGTCAATCTTGAAGGTTACTTTGATGCCTTCTGTAGAAACTCTCTGGCCATGAGGCAAGAGAAGGCGGGAAAACCAAGTGTATATTGATAACTTCCTAACAATCAAAAAGAAAGAAGCAACCGGTCAACCCTATTAGAACAGAATAATCTTATGAATTGATTTTATTTGTTTTACTGGCTAATGGATAGTGGACTTAGTTCTCTTGAATTGAGATACTACTAAGATGTGTTGACTGATGATTTTAGACTACTGATATTCTGCTTCAATCTCTATAAGTTACTTTTGTCTTAAATATATTCAAGATAACTCTGCAAAAAAAATCCTCGATCTCTTAGAAATTATGCAGATTAATTTGTTAATACTTCTCCATTTTGATATTTTCTTTCAAAAATTCATAGAAAATATGTAATGCCATATTTGAAACTTACATATTTTAATTTTAATAGTTATGTAATTATAGTATATGATTCCAACAATTATGAAACACAAAGGCAATGTGCTGGATGAATGAAGTAAACTATGCAATTGGCAGGTGTAAAGCCAAATTCCTTAATCCTTTCCAGCATCCTTCTTTCCTATTTTAAATCATGTGCTTTGGAACAGGGCATGAAAATCCATGTAAGTATAATGAACATGAGATTTTTGTGATCAGATATTATATTACAGTAAGTTGAATGAATGTAAGTAGAGATATTTTAGCATACCTACAGATGGTACAAAATTTCATGGTTAAGTGGAAGCCTCCCATCAACAAAAGGATCCAAATATCCGTGTATCTATCTCAATTGAGCCTCTAAACCCTTCAGAGCTGTCAAATTTTCCACTAACTTGTTATGCACAAAAGTCAAATTTTAGAGACCACTAAAATAAAAATAAAAAACATTACATTATGATCCAAATCCACACACAACACAATGTTCATAGTGAAAAGTTAGCACTTTCTTTCATCTTTGCATATTGATTTGATGCTTCAAATGATGCATTTCTTACCTTATTGAGCTTCTCTTTGTTTTGAGAATAGTTTAATATTCTCTACTTAATAGGGCCAACCACGTGAAGGTGGAAGCTCATTTGGCCCCTCCCTCCCCCCCCTCACATCACTCTCAATTCCCCATACCCGATCATATAACATTAATCATTCATTCATTCATTAATAACATATAACATTCATTCACTCATCCATTAATAAAATATAACATTCATTCATTAACATATAACATTTATTCATTAACATATTCACATTCATTCATTAACATATAACATTCATTTTTTTAGTTTTTACATATTATCAAAAATATGGTTGCCAACTTGTCATAATATGATTACAATCACTTTTTTTTTTGTTTCTTTTTTGCAGCTAAATAAAGCTGAAGTGGAGTATCATTTTCAAAATCATATGTCCCCCCTTTAGTTGTTCCAAGCTCTACTCGTGATCTTAATGTATGCCTAGTTGTGTACTCACAACATGGACGCAAATGCAAGGGGGGGTCTACTGCAATAGCAAAGAAATGTTAAATTGATATGTTTTATTATTATTGTTACACATATTTCATTAATTAAAAGAACATTAGAGTGGTCCTCTTTACCTGAATTGGCCACATCATGTTCCTGATATTGTCTTATAGCCTCATGCTGAACATGCTGAACACCCTCTAAATCCTGATCTGGAGTTGAAACATGAAAGATTACATTAATTAATACACCAATTGCAATTAAATATGTTTAAAAGAACATTAGAGTGGTCCTCTTTACCTGATGGAGCCACATCATGTTCCTGATCTTGTCTAGCCCGATCATGCTCAACATGTTGATCACACTCTACATGCTCTAAAGTTGAAACACGAAAGGTTACATTGATTAATACACCAAATGCAATTAAAGATGTTTAATTGTATTAATCCATACTGCGTTTTGTATAGCACATGGATACATCCAGTATCGGGATGCACACCATGGTCTTCATCTGCAGGTTGCGCTCCACCCTCACTAGGCTGCATTCCAGTGTCATGTGCAGTATTATCATTGCTTATCTGTGTAAAACAAATAGGCACATTATTATGGTAGGAATTAATATTGAACATATTGCACAAGTATTCAATTTGAAATAAACTTTCGAGACTCTTAGCTATTCAGTCAGGGCTCCATAGCCTTGGTGGAAGGCAATCTTCAGGTCCTCTTTTGTGGGCACTTTGTTGAAATCAAAGCCCTGCATTTTTGCATGCGATCATGAATTTTGCTTCCATGGTGTGATAAAACCAAAATTGTTTGCAATTTATTATTTGGATGCAATATTTCATTTATTGATACTTACAAATCATGTGGTTGTTTTCATATAACCACCAGAGCCAAGTTTGTGCTGCCCATGTTTTTCTAGTCTTGCCTTTGTTTCCTTCGATGTGTCGAGCAACCTATGACAAAATTGAAATACGTTAGATTATGTAAAAATAAAGAGTAATCAGTATATAATTAAATTGTTGATAGTATCACATACCTTGCTTGGCCTGGTGGTGTCTTCCCTTTCTTCTTTTCAGCCTTCTCCTTTCCATCCGACACCAAGTCCTTCCACTCCCTTTTCAGAATCATGGGGGGACGCTCATACTTTGTGTTCTTCTCTAAATGTGACCTATATTGGTCCCTCACATACTTTAGATAAATATCAGCTTTCTTAAGGACCTTGGTTCGGTTGAATGTTTTATCACCGAACAACACAACTAAACGGTTAATGAGCTCATCCTTTAAATCTTGATTTTGGGCATTCCACCGTGTACGTATGGTGGGCCCGAAGAGCTCCAATGTAATATCACTTAGATGTTTATAAAAAACATCATTTCCTGCAAAATGATCATGGGATAATTAGTCTATAAAGAGTGATCAATATGTAAATTTCAATTGGATTATATATAATAACAATTAAAACATTTTAAAGTACCTGGGACCTTCTCTATCTTTATGGGAAGGAAATCCTTGGTCACCACAAATGTGACCAGCAATGTTCCCATACTAGTAATACGAGAAGATCTAGGAAATGCTGCTAAAACATCACCAGTACTAGCGGGCTCTGTATCCATAGGTACTGACACATGTGGTGGCATGTGTTCGCTGCCAGACGGTGGACTACAGAATGCCTGCATGGTATGTGTTGTCGACATTTCAGTCAAAACTATAGGCACAGATGATGGGGCCAGATAAAGTGCTGTATGCGCAAGAAGATCAAGATTGACACTTGTACCATCCCCTACTTCCAGGGAAACACTTGCAGTACCTTGATCATGGCCAACAGCATGATGAGGACGCAAATAATCCTGTAAAAACAACACATATTTTAGTTCATGACATAAAAAAGTACAAAATATAAAACCATGAATGAACTTATGTTATAATTAAAGATCTCATGATAGCTTACTTGCAAGTTTTGTGCTCTCTCAGACAATAGTTTAACCCTTTCTCTTATCTCATATGTTTGAGGCACTACGAATACCAACTTAAGGATTTCTTGATTGCATTTTTTTTGGGCCTTCCTCATCATATCCGCAGGGTTTGTGGAAAATGCGATGCCATCATCACATAATAGTGACTCCACCTCCATATGGATGTTCTCTTGTATTGCTCGTGTCTTTCCCCAATCAGCCAACTGCAACAAGAATATTAGAAACATTATTGAAATTAACCCAATAAACTCATGAAAAAAACATAATAATAAAACATTTTGCTTGTATCTAATTTGTAGAATTATAATGAGGTAAACCTATCGGATAGAAGTGCCTGAAGATGGATCACGATCTGCACTCTAGGCCGGAGCCTTCCTTGTATGATCAATGTCCCGATGTGACAAAAATTAAATATAAAAAACATTACTGAAATGAAACCATTAGAATTACAAAAAAAAACATAGTAATAAAATGGTATATTGGAGTCATTAATTGGAGGTTGGGTAAAATGGTATATAGTACATACCACCCCCATAGTAATTGTCTTTGTATCTAAGCGATTCAAATTTTAATCGATTAGCAACTCTTCCCCTACAGTTATTGATTTTATCACACATACGAATACACGATTTCCCTCTCGCACCTCGAATATACAATTGGGTTGCTTATTTGTTGACTCAGGTCGTGTACTATTTATAAACCCTGCAATATTCCCTGACGCTTTTGGCCTCCCATCAATGTACCTAGCTACTCCTTTATTTTGATCCTTATCTTTTAGTTGTATATAATTTGCTGATAGAGCATACCTATGCATACTTTGTGTATATCAAACCAGTTGCATCCAATCTTTGTAACTATAACAGGATCCAACATACTCCATCAACTCAGTAACTTTGTCATAATAGACCTTTATGCCATCCATGCAAAATAGGCCCAAACCGTGTAATGACGATGGTGCTATGCGATATGTCCTCTCGTTGACACAAAGATCAGTGTTTATTGGAGGAAGTTCCTTGGGTACCCATTGTTTCCGTAGATGTTTGTACCTCAAGGGCACCTCGATGTCGCCTATGCCCCCCTTGAGCAAGAAAAAATTCCATGCGTTTACAAAATTTTCTTCTAATCTTTTGACCTCTAGTTGGTCTCCCTCTTTTATACCTACTACATGTCTCACTTTCCTCTTCTCTTCCTAAATTTCCCTCGCTCGAGGAAGACAAATTTGACAAATACCTATTTGGTGGTACCTACACTCATAAGGATGTTGGATGAAGTTCTTTCATGGTGATGTGATCCAAAGGTGACATGACGATTAATCTATTATTTCATCGCTAAAATTTGATAGGTTATAAGGTAATCAAGTCTTGATAGATTGCAAGTTATTGTTACTACCGTCCAAATGTGTCCATCACAAATCAAATCTACTTAACATTTTAACTCCCAAACTTTGTAACAAGTGTTAAATGTGACTATGGTCCACTAGTTACATAACCAAGGCATCAAATGTATTCTCTAATTGTAATCAAAGGACTTTTTCTCTTCATTCAAGTAAATAAAGTTGAAGGGAAACACCACCAAGTGGTTTATTGGACACCTACATGACTAAAAATAGCAGCAAATTTACAATTAATTTCCATATGTCTAAGTGGTGAACGAGGAGGGAGTGTGTACTAGGCTTGGTAAAGTCATCATAAGTTTATCAATGTTCTAATTCTCTATGACAAGGTTTCAACATCTTCAAATAGTGAAAGTTAGTGCTCATAGTCATTTGAAACAAGAACATTTTGATTATGTATGATGGTAGGATTTGATAACTTAAAAGAATTGGCTACCCAACAAACTTAAAGTTAAAACAAAATTTTTCAGTTTAAGGGGTTAGCACTTTCTTTCATCTTTTCATATTGGTTTGATGCTTCAAACGATGCATTTTTTATCCCACTTCTATCATATTGTATTCCCATCCCATTGCAATTGTTGGAGGAGTTGATACCAAAATTTCATATCACATACCACGTTCTTGAAGCAATTTTCTGTGTTTTTACAATTTTTCTGAAGTTCTTTTGTGTTGTATGGATCCATACAATCTTGAAATGCTCTGAGATCATTGGTGGAGATAAATATATGTGTTCCCTTTCATTTTCATTTGTTTTGAAGTTCTCAATCACTGTTTTGTGGGATTAAACAATCAAATACAGGGGCTGCCCTGTTGTGCCTGTGTAAGGGTTTGAGGGCTAAATAGAAATGACATCCACCAATCCACCCACTATCTTGGAACTGTAACTCAGAGGATTGGTGTGCATCATGGTGGATTTGATGGAGTTTCAAATCTTGTTCTTTGAATTCCATTTATGTTTTTCCCTTGTCGTGGCTTGTTACATTGTTTGGGAGGAACCTAAGGTTGGGTACGTTTTACCTTGGCTTTCATAAAAATCGTAATGTTCCATGTAAAATCTTGGGTGAGATATATTCGGTCATTACCTTTTTGGAGTGGGTATTAAAATGACTTATGTCTCATTGTTTCATCTAGGCTGGGCCCCTTTTATAAATTGAGTTAAATATTTTTCCTAACTTTATTACTTCCTAAGTTTAGGTTGACACGTGCCCTATGTTACTGATATTAGCCCAAACCTAAGGGGAGGGTTAATAATCAAAAGAGCTTCTGAAACTTCAACTACAGAAGCTACAAACTTGACTGCAAATGTGGCCAAATTGGCCCAAAAGACAGCTGAAATAGAAGAACCTGAGAAGAAAAGTTTGATGGAGAAGTATAACACCATTATTGGAGAGTATAGTAGAATGCAACAAAGGAATGTTGAGCTGCAAACTAAGGTAGATAGGTTGAAGTACAGACATGTGGGGGAGTCTTCTAGTGCTTTTGGTACCCTAGCCATACGTTCTACATCAAGATCAATACCTCCAACTTCTCCAATTGTTTATACTCTTGGGTCCCCCATCCAGACTCCTGCTCCTAGTCCTTCATTAGAGCCAGTTGAAGAGGAGGTTGAGTACTTTGTAGATCCCACCAAATAGCAGATGCTTAATAAGATTAGATAGCTACAGGCAGCTCTAAAAGCAAGTGAGAAGGGAGCAATTGCCAAGCAAAATGAAGTTGTAGACACAGTTTTTAGGCATTTGAATTAGGGAGTTGATGGTAGATTACCATCAGTTTATTCTTTATATTCTTTATTCTTAGATTTAATAAGAAACATTACTAGGGATCAGGAATTAGTTTTTCCTTTAGTTGAGAAGTGGATCCCTAGGGCCAATGACCTAGATGTTATGTATAAGGCCTCTAGATTCGATGCAAACAACAGGACCCAATCATTAAGGCCTACTCAAGTTTTTGTAAAATCATTGCAAGGTTTTCAAGCCTTACCTGATGATTTGAGTAGGAAGATTAAGGAACTGGTAAAGAATTTTGATGACTGGAGTGGCACGTCTTTACCAGATTTATAGGGATTGCCCTGTTTTGCCTATGTAAGGGTTTGAGGGGTAAATGGAAATGACATCCACCAATCCACCCACTATCTTGGAACTGTAACTCGGTGGATTGGTGTGCATCATGGTATGATAGAGGTTCATTACATTTAGGGGTCTTTTAAATCAAGAAACTTGGCATTGAATTGATGCCCTAGGGCTGATAGGGGCAATTTTCTTTTGAATTTGTGGTTGTTAAGTCAGGGTTTATGAATTTGATGGATATCTTGGTAGAGTCATGGTGACATTGTTTGATGGTACAATCTCTACTTCGAAACAAAAATATTTCTAACAACTCTAAGAGCTATAATGGGATGGCATTAAAGGAACCTTCATATGAAGGATCTTCTAATGAAGGACCTTTGAATTAAGGTCTTCATTTGAAGGTCCTTCATGCCAAGGTTCCTTTTATAAAGCATTTTGGACATGAAATATTTAAAATAAAAAATACCTTCATTTGAAAGTCTTGACATGGCATCATTTTTGAATGAAGGTTCTTCGTTCAAAGGTCATGATGACATCACCTTCAAATGAAGGTTCTTCATTAACTGGTATTTTGTAATTTTGAATGTGTGATAATAATTTAGGGTTGAAAATAAATCCATTTGAGCCTTTTATAAATGAAAGGACATTTAATGCAATCATATGCCTTGTCAAACTTTTAACTTAATAGTAAGGGCATCATGAGTAGTTTGTTGGGCCCATTCAACAATCTCTGATGCAAGGATTGAATTGTCTAGAATGTATCTACTATCAAGAAAGCCAATTTGTTTACCTCTATGACTATAACTCAAGCAAGAGGTTTAATTGTGATGGCAATGATATTGACAAGGATTTTGTAATCTAGGCGTTGAGAAGCATAATTGGCCACCATCCTGGGAAAGATTATTCATTCTCACTTTTAGGTGTTAAAATTTAACAATACGTAGATTGATGAAAGAGCCCAAAGAACCTTTCCCCATGTTATCCAAGTACACATAGCGGCAGTCTTCTCTTATATGATTGGACATGATTTCAAGAACTTAGCTAGGAATTATTCATTTAACCTAAGGTTTTCTCATAATGCCATCATTGGAAAAGTATGATCAAATTCTTCTATTATGAAGAATTGGTCTATGTGCCTCTAGTAATCACTATAAAAATGTGAAAGACTAAGCTATTTTTTTTTTTTTGTCTTATCTTATACCATTTTACGAGAATGGGGGGGCCAATGTACAAGAAGATTTTTGGAAACTAGGCATGAAAATTGCAGGTTAAAGAGAATGGGGGTGCCAAACTTATAGTACTCATTGTCCCTTGGTCGTCGATTTTCCCTGAGTGCCCTCAACCTCATCCTCAGTGCTGGTATTGACCTTGTTTTAGCTCCAAACTCTTCTTCGATGTTGGTATTGACCTTGTTTTCACTCCTCCAAACTCTTCCTCAGCGCTGGTATTGACCTTTCACTTGTCCAATTTGACAAGCTACAACCTAGTTTAGTTAGGTTTTAGAGTATGTTAATTAAATTTAAAATTATGGCGCCATTGAGAGTAGTGAATATAAAGCAAGCAAAGCCTATTATGGTGCCATTTAGAGTAGTGAATATAAAGTAATCCAAGCCTATTATAGTCATGAGGGAAATAATAAAACTCCTAGGATACTTTGTGAAACCATTTTCCTTGGTTAAAGGGAGGCCATAAAATATTCCTTTGGATTTTTTCAATCTTCAAATATGAGGATTTGCAAGGTTGTTAGCAACATGAGTAATGGAAACGTGTGCAACAAGAATTTTTGAACACACATGGAATCTCCTTGCCAAAGAAAGGGGCTTCATAATTTAATATGATAATTTTTCTTAGCTCTATAAATGATATGTTTCCTTAAAGAGGAAGGAGATACCTAAAAGGTAAAAGAGATGCTTAGGAATCTCAACGCTTCCTTATGATCAACCCCCTTCTATCCATAGGAATTGAACCAATTGGGCTTGGCTAAGAATGATTTCCTATAAAATTGAGTTTTATGCCACTATATATTTGACCTTTAAGCTTTTTAGAAAATATCTAGGCATTGAATATCCTAAATAATGTCATATTTGTCCTCCAAGAGAGTGAGAAAGGAGTCATTAGAAAAATGACCATTGAATAGTTGGGCTAGTGATGGCAACGTTGATAGTGAGATGGGTGGTCATAGACGTGGCCTACAAGCTATATTTGGAAAAGAAGAAGGATAGAAGCCATTGATTGGAGTAGTGAATATTGACGTTGGTGTTTCCTTGTCCAACAAAGGGTCACTATGAGAAATGGTGTTGGATTTGGCATTGGCATTTACTCTTTTCTTCTAACAAAAATGGTGATAGGCTAGATGTGTCTAATACTAGAAATATTCTCCCCTTCCTCCCATGAAAAATTTTATGGGAGAAGGAATACATGACACTTTGAATTGTAATGAAGTGTCAATGCAAAATAAACTACTCCCTCTACTATCATACATGTTTTTGGGTTTATTCTTTCATTCTTCACGCTTGGAAAATTGCTCATTTGGAAATGGATTAAACAAGTGGAAAAAATTGGGCATGCATATGAGCTTATGGATTGGAACCTAAAGGGTATGTCATCAAAGGAAGATTTCCCATTTCTAACACTTTGTTGTTGACGTGAGTTTAATAATACTATGGCTCGTTGAACCATAGAATTTGTTAGAGGTTTCCTAATATGACATCTCTATATGATTCTTGCTTAATTAGTTGTTGGATTTTATCTTTTCCTTTTTCTATTAATGACTTATTATATGATTGAATAGATGATATTTTTAATGTTATTGGGCCATATCAGTCTATACAAAGTTGTTTTACTTCTCAAAGTATTATCAATAACCTTATTAATGAAAATAATGCAATTGTCATTTAATGGGTGCTTGGGGAAGGGTATTGAGTTTTACCCTAGTGATAATTGTTGGTGTCTATGTATCATATTGCTTTGGCTCAAGAGGGGTATTGTTATCCCTTGTGATTATTTTTGAGGAAGTATTCAAATGGATGATATTTCCTTCAACCAAATTGATGTCATTAAATAGTTTTGTTATGAACCCCTTGCACTTTGCTTGGATAATGTTAGTATTGGTAATTCTGGTCCTTCTAATTATTATGCCCAAGCTTCCATAAATATGCATTTACTTAAAAATAATGATATAGTCACTTCAATCAAGTCACTTATGGTTGGGAGGTTTCTCCATGGTATGATCGTATGAATAGGTTAGTTTTGGATGATAGTGAATAAGCCTCAAATTTTTGCGAAGCCTATTCTCTTAGGTGAATGCTTGTGTTTTCTTCCTACTAAGTTCCAAATGTATATTTCTTAGTTTAATATTTTTTGCAAGGGTTTAGATACTATAGGGGATATATGATGCCACACTAAACTCACATCCCCTAAGGAGGTGAGAAATAATGCCATACTATGACATTTTTTTAAGAGGGTAGAATTGCTCCCTACTTTGAGTCCCTATGTTGCTTTGGTCAAGTCCTTTCAAAATAATTTTCTGCTTCATAAAAGGATAAAAAGGTTATTGTGGGCGGTGTTAGATTTTTTGTTTCAAAGGAAACCATGAGAGCTGCTACTAGGTTGAATATTGAAGGTAGGAAGGTCATTAATAGGGAAAAATGATGGACACAAAAACCATCAACCAAATTTTGAAAAGGGGAGAACTCATCGAATTATAGAATGGTTTTGAATGATGAGTTTAGTAGAGTTCCAATTAAGTACTTCAGTGTTGAAGGTAGTTTTAAATGTGTTTTTCATTACCATTTCTCACATGACCATCTTAAACATAATAAGATTGCTTGTTTTCCTTATTTTGTCCTAAGTTCTCTTAAGTGTTTTGGTAAGGAGGTCTTAATGGATAAATTTGTGATGCCTCTACACGAGGGCTTAATTTTTAGACTCCATAAGTCCACCTTGCTACGTTCTCTTAGAATTCTGTTAGCTCTCTTATTTTAAAGTCCAATCTATTCCCTACCCCTATTCTTATCAAAGCTAGAGGTGGGAATCTTAGTGATTTGTATGATCCCTCTCCTCCTAAGGGTAAGATAAAACCTATCAAACATTCCTCATTCCTTGTCAAGCAAAAAATTACATTTGATGATGTGCCTAGTAAAGTGGTGGAGGAAATCTTGAGCTTGGTAAATTTGTGGCTGATTATGATGACTTAGGTTGCCCTAATCTTTTTGCAATTGGTTCTCTATTGAAAATTTCCTCTCATATCCATGTGGAAAATCCTAGTGATGTTGACATCTCCAAGAGCAAGAGTAAAAACCCTAAATTTTAGTCCTCACTTGTGGGCAACAACGACTAAGGTTCTTATTGTTGCTACTGTTAATAATAAGATTGCTATAGGAAAACCTTTTAAGGGGAACCTTGTAAGAAGATCTAATAGGTTGGTGGCCATAATTTCTACTACCCCTAGCACTACACCCAATGTAGAATTAGTTGTTTCTAATTAACAACAAAGGATTTTTTGATCACAAGGACAATGACTGTATCAATAGTGGGAACAAAGAGTTCAGTCACTCTCAAGACTTCATGTAAGAGGAAGACGTTTCTCTTTCCAATGATTTTGGTGTCAACCTTTTTCAGAAATGAATGTTCTTTATGACACTAAGTCTTCTAACATAGGGGATGATTGAATTTAGTCCCTAGAAATGATATGGTGGCCATGGATGATGTCAAGGGTAAAGGAATTTAGGTGGAAAATAAGTTTGATCTTGTGTATTTATGTTCTCATTGTGGCCATAACACCAATTCTATTAATTATTTGGAGCAAATTCTAGAAACTTTGGAGGAAAGAGTCAATAATGTGCTTAATTTTAGTAATAAGGTGATCCATAGGTTACTTCTATGCTTCTACTCCAGAATGTTGTGTGGGAGTTCTAGAAAAGAAGGTTGCAGGGTAATCTTGATAGTCTTGTTTTAAAGAAGGATAGAAAGAAATACCCTAAGGATGATATTTTTTTTTTTTTTTTTGAAGTTTGGGGATATGTGACTCCCCAAAAGACATGCTGCAACTTGTAGTTTTTTCTTGTTGTTTGTTAGTTATTTATGTGCTATTTTTCTTTGTTCTTCTATTAATTATTTATAGTTAGTTATTTTTTGGTTTTTCTTTCCATATCCTCCGGGCTTGCTATGTAATAGGGTTGGGACCTTGGTTTCCCAATTTATATATAAAAAACAACCAAGTCGATTTATCCTTTGCAATTATTGTGATAAAGTGAGGATTTGGCATAGTTTAATAAGACACCTCACTATTTATTGCTAAATCTATTGTATTTGCTTAAGATATCTTAGAAATAATTTATCCATGTGTAACACAATAGTTTACAAATATGGATAGTGATGCCTAGGTTAACTTAGATTTTCACTTGGAATCTGAAGTAGACCTTTAAGAATTAAATTTGGAATCTAATAGACTATGTCAAGGCTTCATTAACCACATCGAAGATAAGTATATTCCTTTTAAACTACCTTATAAGCTAAAATGAAGTGGCGACCATCGACAATCGTGTTCATTCATAGCAGTCAAGATTGCAGGGAATGATCAGGATCAACTGATGGATGATCGACGGTCATTAAAAGATCGTTCCAACATCTAGTTCCCTTGATGACATATCTGGAAACTAACCCATGTTGGCCCTGTTACTACATTCACAGGGTTCGATACGTTGGGTTCACCACAAAACCCCTCACTTCATAGCTAGGGAAAAATGAGACTTCCTCGCTCCTAAGACTATGATGAACACCTGAGTCACTATGGGACTCGAGGCGGGAACTACTTCTTTTTGCTCCTGGAAGGAAGAGTACTGGAACACCCTTTCCATTTGGTGTTTGGCTATGGACTCTCGGTGCAACCTGGTTGCATCTCTATGGTGCTCCATTCCTTGAACAACCATACCTCCCCATATAATTCATTAGTCCAAATACTAGACATCGGTAGGATGACACTGTACTCTGGGCTGACTCCCCCATTTCTAACTTCTCATCACCAGTAATAACCCATGCATAGGGACCTTCGACCCTTGATTTGTAGACTCTTCCCAGCCAAGCTAACATCTTGATGAGTCCAACTCACCTTGTAGAGTTGCCTTACCCTTGCAACCTACCTTAAATTACCATGACTTGGCACTTATTTATGCTCCACGCTGCTATGCCCATGCTACCCTAGGTAACTCGGCTTCAAAATTAGAATCATGTAGATATGCCTACATATAAAATATTTAATTAAATTGATAAGTATGAATTTGTATAGAAGGAACTATAATAGAATTGAATAAAAAATATTGTAATGTAAAGTTATCAAAGTTAGCAATTTCGATCCAGAGCTCACCTCCAAAACTTTGGTTACTATTTTTTGGAATGCTCATTGAAGCTTGGAATCTATGTTTTCAAGCAACCTCTCCCCAAAGAAACTCATTTAATCTATCAATATGTATCTGACATGTGATATTTCTTTTTGGAAAGTTGTAAGTCTTGTCCCTTCTAGTTCATTGAAATCTCTTATTGGAACTCTTCGCTTTCAATGAATGGTTGAAGCACCAATGTTGAATGTTACAACTCCAGTAGGCATGAATAGAAGTAGAGGAGATTGTTTGGGAGAAGAATTCTTTTCTAGTGCTAGGTTATGTGTTAGGCTATATAAGGTTAGGTTATATAGTGTTTGAGCCTAGCCTCAAACACTACAATTAGGGTAGGGTTAGGTTATTTGTTTTCTTTAGGGTTAGGTTTGGGATTAGGTTTATGGTTATGGTTAGAGTTTAGGGTAATTTCTAAATTTAAGTTTAAGTTTTAGTTGATTATTTTCCCACAAAAGGAAATTAGATCCATTTTTTCTCATGTTCATTATAGCCAACTATGGCTTAATCTTAAATTTGGACCTTTTCTTGAAACCTAACATCATATCCCTAATCTAACCATAACCCTAACCCTAATCATAAGATTGACTCATACCCCGACCTTAACCCTAGCCCTGAAAATAAACCTAATCCTAACCCTTACTTGGAAACTAAACCATCATTTTCTCATGAATGTAACCTTGACCATAACTTTAACCCTAACACTATTTCTCAAAACCATAATCTTAACCATAACCCAAATCCTTTTTATCACAACCCTAAACATAAACATAACTCTAACCCTAAACCCTAAACCATGATCCTAATTCTAATCTAACCCTAACACTAACCTTAACTTACACCCTAACCTTAACCCTAATTGTAACCCTAAACTAAAGACAAATGCTACACCCTAAACTATAATCCAAATCTTAAACCTAGCCCTAACCCTAATCATAACCTAACCCTTTTTCTCGAAACCTTAACCATGACCCTAACCCTCACCTTTATCCTATCTTTATAACCCTTACCACAACCAAAACTCTAACCCCAACCCTAACCCTAATTACCTAACCCTAAATATTTTTTTCTTTTATTAATTAGTTTCATTCACTCTAATAACCCTAAACCTATCTGTAAACCTAACCCTAGCCCTATCCCTAGCCCTAATCCTAACCCCAACTCTAAGCCAAATATAAAAACAACCCTTAATCATAACAATAACCCTAAAACTTAACTCTAAATATAACCCTAATACTATAATCCCTAATTGTAATCCTAAAACCTAGCCCTATTTTCATATCTAATCCCAACCATAACCAAAACTCTAAATCTAACCCTAACCCTATTTTCATATTATGTTTTCCTTATGATTGGTTGACTCTTATACTAAATCTGAGCGTTGTTTGTGTTTTGACAAGAGTAGATTAATATTTTTTATATGAAGATCAAAATTACATGCACATAGAATGAACCATAGTTTAGTTACAACACTTGGTCTCTTCAAAATAATCAGAGAAGATTAAGGAGAGGAAGGAATGCACACCAAACTACAAAATAAGGGTAGTTGTGGCTTTGTTAGTTTTCTTTATATAGTCTACTTGTTTCCTATAGGGATAAATATTTAATCACTATACAAATGAAAGATGGTCAATTATCTACTGAATATTATTTTGTGTGTTTTGAAATGGAAGATATCTATGTTGGAAAACAAGGATAGACAACTGAGAGGGGGGCTGAATCAATTGTTACAAAATTGAAACTTATTTAACCTTATTAACCTTTAATCTCAGATCTGATAATTAACAGTGAAAGCATGAATCAACAACACATCAGAAACACACATAACACCAATATTTTTGTGTACAAACCCTGTTAGGGGAAAAACCATGTACAATAATAGAGTATGAGATCAAGAAATGTCAATGAACATCTCAAGAGCATACATAACAATTCAATTCACCAGAATTACATTCTCTTCTTTCAAAAACACCAACTATAGCAACAAAATAACTGTAGGAACACAAAAACTCATAACTTGCTCCAATCTTGATGCACACCTCTGAAACTTCCAGAGGATATACTAGATAGGCTCAGCAACAAACCCTTTAATACACGACTTTAGAATACCAATGTACAAAAATTTTCACTACTCTAATCTTCACAACTTCATAGACTATCTGCAACATATTTATTCTAATTTTCTCAATATCCTCGACATATACAACCTTTACGACATTAATGCTAATAGTGTTGACATCAATGACAACCACATATCATGAGCAACACAACCACAACATCCAACAATCTACATCTCTATAAAAATTGGTATATGCTAATAGTCAACTTATTATCTTATTTATAGCATTTCCTTAGCATTTTATACTAAAAAATTGAAGGTAGAGGGTAACATGATTCTTTAAATTGGATACTACATAAATATTTATGTGTTATAGTCATTGCTTCCATTGTTTGCATTTTCACAGTAGGATGCATATTTTTTACAATCAACAGTCTTTTAATGTCTGGCTAAAATTAATATTATTAATAATTTCAAACTTTTATAAACATGAATGGAAAATAAGTACATAAATAAGGAATATATTGTAATAGTTTCCTCAACAAAGGATAAAAAAATCATGTGGACCATACAAGGATTGTGGTGGGACTTAAAATTTACTACATGTGTGGTATTAACGAGGTAGATCAATAATAATCCTTCCTCGCGGATCTCGCATGATTAGATTAAAGGCCCCTGAGGGTACTGCGAGGTCTGCGAAGAGGTGACATGTGGCCTGGTTCTTGAAGCAACAGGGCTAGGTGGGACCCACTATCCAATTGCAACCTCTTGTTTTCTTGGGTTGTGATTGGGCACGATTCTCCCAAGGCACTGATGTGGATTTTCAAACAATTGTTGACTCAATCTGAGTCATCCGACTTGCCATGTTCGATCCACATTAATGGTTTGATTTTTCTTGGCTTCCTATTCATCCGCGTTGGGAGTTCTTGCTCTCTACAAGTTGTCCTCATTAATGGTGCAGATTTTTTCAGTGGATCCTCGCCTAAATTTCCTGTGTGCGAACACTGTTCTCCTGATAAATGCAATGATGGGTTGTACGCCATGCCTTCGCAAGCCAAGAATAATTTGTGGTGGCTACATCAGCCACTAAAATGCTCGAACGCTCGTGCTGCATTCGAGCAATTAATATTCTCGCACCAATTAACTCTATAAATTCTCATTATGTTATTTGGTATTATCATCGCATTTTGAGTTATCTTGTTTGCAGGTGGTTGAGTCTCTCCTATATTTTGTGAGGTGTTCTTTGCAATGGACCATTCAGATATGCACAAAAGGACCAAACTCGGGGTGAGAAATTTGCAGCCTGATGGGGTACAACCTATCCTTAGCAAGCCCAAGGTTGTCCATGATGCTAATTTTAAAGGGATGGGGAGCTCCAAGTCCCCACTGGTGTTGTCTTCTGGTTATGATGGTGATGGGTCTGAAACTGACTCGAACTACCAACGTTACTTGGCATCCATGACCGAGCTATTGGGAGTCAATGAAGTGACCCTCGCAGTTACCTCAATAACTACGATGGTGTCGTGCCATGCTACCAGATCATATGTTAAAGTGGATAAAAGGAAGCTAGTCTCGCTTCTTCCTGAAGTGAGGACCAGGAGCGGTCGCCTCTACTGGGGCCGTGTGTCTTGTAAGTAGTTGCAGTTGTTCGGTGTGTTACTTTTGGGTGGTGTGTTGATGTGGATGTACGCGTGCATGCCACACTCTTTTGTCTTTAGCTCTAGTTGGTTACAATGGTATAATTGTTTTGATTCCTCGAACTGATTATGGTTTTTTCTAATGATGAGGAATGCCAATTTCAATTTCATTCTAAATGAAATTCAATTTTGGAATGAACAATGTAGCCTATTGCTTTGTTGCTCTTCTATCCTATAAAGGAGATTTGACGGCTCATTGTTAAGGGTTGTTGTTTTTTTTTGGGTCCGAAGGCTTAGAATAGGTACAGTTAGTGGTAATGCAGGATTTTGAAGGTATTATGTAGGAAATCATGTTGGGTTGGGAATAGTATGAAATAAGTATACTATGCTTTTGTAATTACTAATATCAAAAGAAATCTAAAAAAATTAAGACATTTTGCTCTCCTGTGTATGGGCCATGGATTATGAATGGATTTATCAAGGGTTTGTTCATTCAGTTTCAATGGTGTAGTTGAAAGTGTAATTTGTTCTCTTGCTTTGAGTTAATGAGTTAATCAAATGCTTGAACACAAATTGCATGTTTATGGTTATATGCTCAGGATTCACTAAGGAGTATTATTTTAATATACTGACAAATCTCATGGTAGCAAAGCACTATGGTGATAAGTTCAATTTCATCTAAATTATGTTTTATATGACTCACACCCAATGGATGAGGCACTGGATAGTATTGGTAAATTCCTTTCAGGTATAGGACTGTGACTCTAAGCACGATGATTCAATACCTGAACATTTTAACAAATATCTACTGCTATCTCTTTTTAGGATATAGATCTTATGATAATTTTTAGTCTCCTTGCTTTGGGATATTTGTTATTATTCTTTGGTTTTGCCACAACCAGGGTAATGACTATCTGTTAGTGTTAGTGGGGACTGCATCTGTAAGAAGAAGTGTTCTTACCAATCATGAAACATTCTTATGAACACACTTGGGTTTACCCACTTTGGTTTCATAGAGCCAAAAGTGTAGGAGATGTCAGTCTTTGACTGACTCTTGTTAGTTGGCCACTAGCCTTTGTAGTTCTTTATAACAGAGGTTGGCTACCTCTTACAGAATTGAAAATCCTATGTGGGAAAAAACAACAATAGATTGTAATTAAGATATACACAAAATGGATCTACATTGAAAATTCGGTAGGAAAATTCAAGCAAATACAACTAGTAGATACAAAACCAAATAAATGTGAAATTGTGGACTATAATGATTGTAGAATATACATAATGGATTTTTTTAAAAGGTTTTAGAAACTCTCAATCAAATGCAATTGGTAGATGTATAGACAAATTTCACAACCTTCACCAAAATCCTTGTTGATTTCCTTAATATGGGAGATTTGGAACAAGGTATAGACATCCATCAAAGCATAATACGAAGATGAATTTTCTCAAATGTTGTGGTTGTACACTCCATTTTCAAATCTATGTAAAATGTGGGAGGATAGATAAATCTTGTGAACTATTTGACAAAATATCTCAAAGAATTGTAATCTCATGGAATACACTCTAATTAGAAAAGTTGCATCACTACCCTCATAACAATCTCTCAATTTGTTTTAGTTTCTATTGTGTTACTCAATTTGAAACTTAATTGTGATACATTAAGTTCATTGTCAAATTGTCATTTGTCTGTCAAGTTTGTCAAAATCCAAAATGATCAATTATTAATAAAATCATGGATCATGTAATATTGGGATGGGTGACCTCCTAGGAAGGCCTAGTGCTTCATCACTTTGAGAATCATTTAGACGCAATGAGTGCTAAGTGGACCATTCATTATCATGAGAGATGGATTCTTGTGAAACACTACTCATGAAACATGGGTCAATGAGTTTGACTTTTAAAACTACATAATTAAATCTTGATAACAATATCAAAATTTGACACAATGTGAAAAATACTTCCTACTTGTCAATAGATCATGTTGTCAAAATCTAGATTTTCAAATTATGAATTCTTTGTAATTATTCAATAGATCATGTTGTCAATTGAACCTATTGGCATTTTTTTATTGCAACCCACACGTGTTTCCTAGAAGCTCCTATGAACTCCCCACATTCAATAATAAAAGAATAGGAATAGTATGGCCAACTTTACGAGAATAGCAATAAGGCTAATTCTCCTACACTTCGGACTCTGTAAAATCCAGGAGGGTATTCCCTAACATGTGCTCTTAACATACAACATTTAAATAATTCATTTAATTTGCACACAGGTAAGCAACAGATAGATCCCCAATTAATGTTAAAGGATCAAATCCTTCAAGAAATTGTGGCTATTCCTTAAAAAAGACTCATGTCCATTTAACAGAGAATCACAAACTTCACATAAAGTAAATTGATAGGAAATGTTTGAGTAAAATATCTTGATGCCATAACACAAAACATACGAGAATAAAACGTAATCAGAATTCCAGTGCCATATCCTAGCGCAAGGAGTCAAAAGAGAAAACTGAACTACAGGGTAAATTTCATTTTGAACACTTATTATATATTATGAATTGCATTACAACCCATATATCCATACCTGAGTTTATTACTCCTTTATGAATCCTATTTGTTATATTGCATGAATTTACTGGTTAACTGAAGCATTTAATCGATCATTTGAACCAGAGCTGTAGTTAAACACAATTCACAGTAAAGAACAAATGAAAATCAATGAAAATCATCTTTGATCGATATTTCATTAATAATCCATGTAACATAACACAATAGGAGACCAAATAAACTCCAAATATTCACGAGTTTGATACATACATGCTCAAAAACCCCATGATTAACAAAGTTATCCAATCTAACTCAAAAAATTTTAAAACCTAGACTTACAATTCATACTCTCTATATTACTAGACTCTTATTTCTCATATCTTGGATATTTCAACCAACCACTCTCTCGGCCTAGAATTCCCTTTTATAAAATAAGGGAGCCAACAAGCTTCAGGTCGAAGAGTACACATATCCATTTGTAATTGGACTGCTAACTCCTGATTCATTCACAATTCTATTATGCGAGAGGAGAGCATAAGACAAAGATCATCATTAGTTGATAAGGAGGAAAGAAAACATCGCTCCAAAGGCCACTCCCCATACATCGAAGGCATGCTTAGCTGTTATAGTATTAACTCCACCTTAGCACCCTATACTTGGAGTCAAAAGGAGAATGTAATTTTAGAATATAATATCTAAGGCCAAACCTTTATTATACATGACCAAGTTGCAATTCTCGACTATAACACTCATAATTCCAGTTCATCAGTAAACACCTTTTTCCATAATTCGAACTCCTCCTCAGAAGGCCACTAGAAAGCCACAACCTAATCAACCTTGTTTCGATAGGGAGCATACTTTCCCATTATCGATGTGGCCTTTCTATCAAAGTTCTCTAAGAAACTTATAACAAAAGACAACTTTTCCAATGTATTCTCTAGCATGCGGATGTCAGCATTTTTGCATATCTCATGTGTTTGAGACATCATTATATTGTTCATTTTCTCCTTCCAAACCTGCAGGGGTTTTAATCCATCCTAACTATGTAAAATATGAGGCAATGGGGTCAGGTCCTTTCCATCAAACACATCTTTCCGCAATTTAATCTTGGATTCTATTGGGGCGGCAAATCCCTGAAACTTCTGCTCAACAATTCCCTTAACCAATTGATATGTTGAAATAACAATAGGATATTTATCACCATGTTGTTTTGCCCCTACTGCCATGAATCTCAACTTCTCCATTCTAGGGCTCCATTTTTTTATCAATGAGATGGCCAATTATTTATCTCTTTGAAACATTTTTAGTGCTTGCAACATTAGTACATAATTTGCATGAACATTGTTTAGCTTACTCTGGACCGTTCTGTTTAAATTTTTCAAAACAGTGTCCACTATCACTGCATTGTTTCTCCCTGCTACATCCCGAATTTGCTTTACCATCTCCTTATATTCTTCAACCTGATGAATCAGTTTCTCCCTAGAAAGTCCCCCTCTAGGGCTAGTAGCCCTCTCAATAGCAATAGGAACTTGTCCCATATTATATGGAACAATAGCCAAAGACTGTGCTTGTGCAGGAGGTTGAGATTGCTCTATTGGTGGGTCGAGAACAGTGTGGCTAGAACTGGCTTGCTTTTGAGATCTCATGGTATCCATTTGTTGCCTCAATAAAGCCAATTCAATTTCTAACTCTGCTACCTTTTATTGACTCTTATCATATTCAATAATAATGTCATTATATTGGCCTTTCAGAGTATCCCACTCCTTGGTCAAATCTTCAACAGTTGCTCTGGTGAATTTGGCAACATTCATGACCATGTCAGTAGCTTCTAGTGTTGGGGTGTTAGCAACTCTCCTCACAACCAAGTGACCACTAAAGTCAAAATGTTCTACAATAATTGTCTTTTTAGAGCCAGTAGATATGGACCAGATAGCCAATGCATCCCATTCCTCACTAAAGGCCGATCCCTTGAGTGCCAATGTAGCCTCCTCTTCAGTAGCAAGAAGTGGCTTATTATCCCTTCTTATTGTGTCAAACACCACAGCATCAATGATATCCCATTCTGGAAGTAGCAATAGTCCACTTTTTTGTACCAATTCTCGGCCCTGCTCTGGTGTTATTGCTTTGAATCTTTCTCATCTGTTCCCTGACCTTAGCTTGAATTACCTTCTCTGGGAGCTCTGGATGCAGACTTCTCTCATGTGCCACCTTCTCAGCATATAATGCAGTATGTGCTCTCCACACAAAATCTTTAAAAGCACCGGTTTGAATAAAAGAGTCATCCATCATGAACTCTTTGTAGGCTTCTATTCTCAAGTCATCATTGCTTGTTATTCCTTTGATTTCATCCTTTCCTAACCTCAAAGAAACTGTACTTGAACCTGTTGCAATGTTAACTGGGTCCAATGGCATCTAAGGATGCATTTCATCTGAAGTGACAATAATGTCATCATCCTCATCACCATCACAATCAACAATCTTTACCCTTTCAACCCTCTGCCTCTTTGGTGATGGTGGGCAAGCCTGTTCTGAAAAACTTGGAGGAGAATCCAAATCAACAACATTTGGTACTCACTGCCTTTAAGAAGATGGTGCAATATTTCTAGCAACATTTTCATCCCTACTTCCCTTCTAGAAAAAACCCTTATCTTCTTTTGGGGCTGATAAGTAGGCCTCTCCTCTTCCTTTACCTCAGGGTACTCCTTGATGGTTTGTGATTTTCCCCTTTCTTCCACAAACCTTTCATCTTTCAAAACCCCAACCAAGCTCTCAAAATTATCAATAGCATACATTTCCCTGCTAAACCCATCTTTAGCATTAGGTATGGGATTGAAACCAGGTATTTTCTCTTGCTTACTTTTTACCATTTTTGAGTAGGCAATGTATAGTTCCTTTCTATCATCTTGTAATTCCAAATCAAAAATATTCATGATGATGTCCTCAGGAAAGTAGAAGTTGTGGACAAAAGCTCTTATCCGATGTTTTGTCTTCATTTGAGAGATAAAACCCTCAGGATCATGATTCCTGGGGTGCATAGTCCTTAGCCTATAAGGCCCAATTAATTGATGAAACTCTTTCCATCCTCCCTATTTCCATAACAAAATCAGCAAATGTTGTATATTCAAGGAAGAAAGAACCTTTCTTCTGTTCAGCTGGCAAGTGTAGTTCCTAAGCACCCCCCAACTGCCTCATGATTTCCAAAAATCCAAGTCTAAGGGGTACCTCTCTTGGCAAAACCTTTGGATTGACATTAGTGCCAAAAACCCTAAAAACTATGGTATTACGATAGGAGAAAATGTCTCCCCAATTGTGCATTATGTTCAATTCAGGCCTTCTCTCCATCGGCCTCAAGAAGTCATGAATTTCTTTTGGGATCCTTGGGGGGTCACGAACCAGAGCCTCCCTTAATTTAGATCTGAAGAAATTATGGAAAGTTACATAATCAAACTCATGATCATGCATGTCAAGAATCCTAGTCCAATATTGGACAGGCATTTCAATGTTTCCTTCCTTCTTCTTTAATTTCATATCTTTTTTGAACACAACCTGACCCCTATATAGAAACATGTGGATTAACAAGGAATACCATCTGAATCCAACCCAATTCTTCCCCTCCTTTAGGGCTACCAAACCCGTGTGCATCTTCTCTACCAAATAAGTGGAAAAATCATATATTACATTAAAACTTGGGTGCTAGAGATTTACTGCCATATACATAATATCGATAGGCAAGGTTTTCTTTAAGCTGACTCCCAGAACTTGACATAAAGCACAAATAGTCTTCTTGAAATAACTAGCAAAATAGCCCACAGGAAAAGGTTCGACCTCATTCCTGCCAATTACTACCTTCTTCTAATTTTTTCCTCTTCCTGAGACTGCCAAATGAGGTATTAAGAAGGATGTTCTAAACAAACCCCTAGTATTTCTATATTCTTGTCTGAAAACCTCCAAGTCGACAGGAACCATATCCCAACTCCATTCGTGCAATTTGAAAATCTCTGCAATTTCTTCTTTGGTTATCTTAATCATCTGCACACCAGCATGTGTTCTGACAATTTGGGCCACAGGGTCATATCTAGCAACAATGTCTTTTAAAATATCTACATCAATATAAACATTAGGAACCACCAATTTACCCAAGTCTAACCTCCAGGGGTTACACAAAGGAACCGACAAATTCCTATTCCCAAACCAATTGGAGAACAACTGCCACCCGGTGTATGGTAACTCGGCATCTTGAATTGCACATTGTTTGTCTATCAATCCTTCCAAGATTCGAGGCCCATAGAACAAAACCTTTCCCTCCTGCTTCTTGCTAGTAGAGGGTTGTAACAAATCAATAATATATTGGGATAAAGACCTGGTAGTGGTTTCAGAACCAAAACTTCAGGCCTTGGGTGCCATTTATACTAGACTAATGATAATTGAACTAGGGTTTGCTTATTTTCAGATAGAAAATAATTACAATTTTCTCTTTTAGCTTTAACAGAAAATTCTTCAATATTCAAAAAACCCTAGAAATTATCTAGACAAGCTCTAAAAGTGCATCTATTCAATCAATTCTTCAAGAACAAAGACAGGAAACAATCACGAATTGCCCAGCAAGCAACCATAAAATATTCTGAATTTACAAGAAATGGCATACATGCTACTTACGGTTTCAATCGCAGAACATCCAGGGCAGGGAAATTGAGAAATCATAACCACAGCTTGCTTCACTCGATACCAAGCAATTCTTCCTCAATGTAGAGATACAAAACTGAAATAGTAATTCGCAAATTTTAGCATTTAATTATGCAGGCAAAGTCAAACTCGGCCATTACTATTCACTCGTGCGAGATAAAACGGCTATCGTAGAATACCAATTTATTTTTAAATACGAGCTATTGATCAATCGCAATGTTGGCCAAGAGAACGGCTTTGATTTAGTCAAAATAGTTTGAAAATGCCATGTTCTCCCTCTAGTCACCAAACGGATAGGATATTCACCTATCGAGCACCACATCAACACAGAAATGGGCCCCACCTTTGTTATCAACGCACAACATCGGAGTCCACACATCACCAAATCACACACCTCGCAGCATTATTGAAACTACAGTTTTAATTGTGCGAGGTCAGCGAGGAACAACCACGATACGTCGGTACAGAAACAGTTATCGGTATCAGCCTTCATAATCGATCAACGAGCAAAACTAATCCCCACCATCAAATGTGACAAATGGCAGAATCTCGCACGCCTCGCACCATATTTGTGACGTTAGCAGAAACCTTGTGAGGTTTGCGAGCAATGGTCAAGACTGAAATCACTTCATTTGACGGCCACGCAATCTGCACACGCAAAAACGTTATTTCGCCTGACTTCTTAATAGTTGTTTTATTTTGTAGGGGGTGTTTTTAATGACCGTCGATCTTCCTACGATTGATCCTGATCGCTCCCCGCAATCTCGTGATGACATCACCGCTGGTTGTTTGGCGATTGCGATATCATGGGCGAGCGCCACGTGTCTCAAGCTATCGATGCCGAAAAGGGATTAATAAAGCGTTTAATATTTGTGTCGAACTTAAATACGTTATAAAGTGGGTTACTAAAGCAGCTACGAGATGCACGTGCTTGAGATCGACGGTGATGTTATAATCTTGGTAAAAATTTGCTCGACGGTTATGTTTGGTGTTGCTGACTGTTGTGTTTTTAATGACCGTTGATCTTCCTATGATTGATCCTATCCACTCCCCGTGATCTTGCGATGACATCACCATTGGTTTTTTGGCGATTGTGATATCACGGGAGAGCGCCACGTGTCCCAAGTTGCCGATGCCGAAAAGGGATTAATAAAGCGTTTAATATTTGTGTCATACTTAAATACGTTATAAAGTGGATTACTAAAATAGCTGTGAGATGCACGTGCTCGAGATCAATGGTGATGTTATAATCTTGGTAAAAAGTTGCTCAACGGTTATGTTTGGTGCTGCTAATTGCTGTGTTTTTAATGACCATCAATCTTCCTACAATTGATCCTGACCACTCCCCGCAATCTCGTGATGACATCACCATTGATTGTTTGGTGATTGCGATATCACGGGCAAGCACCACGTGTCCCAAGATGTCGATGCCAAAAAGGGATTAATAAAGCGTTTAATATTTATGTCATACTTAAATACGGTATAAAGTGGGTTACTAAAAAAGCTGGGAGATGCACGTGCTTGAGATTGACGGTGATGTTATAATCTTGGTAAAAAGTTGCTTGATGGTTATGTTTGGTACTGCTGACTATTGTGAGTGAACACGATCGCCGATGGTAGGAATCAACGGTTGTTGGCCATCACGTGATCCAAAGATGCAAGATTTTTAGTGATCGCGATATCATGGGCGAGCGCCACATGTATTCCTTTGGTGTTGCTTCTGTGGTGGGCCCTCGATGCTGACATGGAGATTTCATCAGCCCTTTTGAAGATGGTCATTTGATTATCTGACAAAAATAAAAGATCGACGGTTGAAGTTTAAATTCGCATCAAATGTGATTGGAGCCATTGGGGAGGCATGCAAATGAGCTTTAATGGTGGATGAGACGTCTACTGCCTCAATTCAATTGACATAAAGTATCTGCTCTTTTTCTATCTTCATCACAAAAGCATTCAATTATTTTTCAAGTAGTTCAGAGCCAGAGATAAAGTTTTTCGAGTGATCACCATGAAGTTTGGTTCTCTGCAAGGCGTCAAATCACGTGAGTTATTTTCTAAACTGCTGGGTTAATTTGACTTTGTCTTTGTGAAGGGTTCTATTGTGCTGGTCAAGGGGTTTTGGTAATTATTGTCGTAGGGTTACTGGTTCGTTTCAATTATTGGAATTGCACAGTTGTGTTGTATTTTTGTGTTCTAGGTACCCCTAGTTTCTTCGAGGATTTGATTTTTTACAAGAAGCCCTAGTTGTTTAAGATGGCACCACCAAAGCAACACTCTGGCCATGTTGATTATTTGAAGAAGAATTTGTATAATGACTTCCTAGATCAACTCCCATTGTCAACAAATGACAGGAAGAGTGGTTTGGTTTTAATGAATGGAAAGACCCTAGGCGAAGGTTTACTATGCAAAAATTATAACATTGCGGATGCCAGGATTCCTATGACTGGTCTTGAAATGTTTAGGTTGTGGTATGGACAGTGAAACTTACCTCACCCCTTCTCTAAATCCTGGAGATATGACATGGGGTTACTAACAGTGCCAAATGTGTTCCCTGATGTTGACATGCTTAGAGTAGTGGCAACACGGTATGATCCTGTGACAAGGGTCATAAGGGATAATGATGGTGGAATTCTGCTAGGCCCAAATGCAAATGAGATTCGGTAGATTTTTTATTTGACTGAGTATAGCCCTTTCTTAGTCCAAATATATTTTGAGAAGATGAAGGAGGAGTACAAAAGGTTAAAGCCTCTTTTCAGATTGAAGTTGCTTCCTCTTCACTTGGCCAGGGCAAGCAGTTCAACAATTCATATCAGCCCAAATGACCAGGAGCCTTTCAGGCTGAGTTGTTTTTCCAGTCACTTCCGGGCAACATTTTATTTATTGTGCCAGATTTTAGGGTTCGGCCCTAATACTATGATGCCAGTTGCATACATGTTTATGGGAGCCCAGATTCAGCATCCGAACTTCTCTGTGGCATATGACTTTGCATCATTCCTGTCAGAGAAGATGCATGAGGATTTGATGAAGTTGCATGTGAGGGATACTAGCACTCCTTTTTTCTAGTACTCCCCATTGATGCATATGTTCCTGTACAAGAATGTTGTTTTCTTCTCAGAAAACATGGAGTTGAGGTAGGAGGTGAATGGTGAAAGGTTACCAATACAGGTGTGGAGCGTAGATTTGTCTTACAATAGGGGAGGTTCCAACTTTGTTCAGTTTGATAACTGCTTTGCCTCCAGACTCGGGGTTTGGTTGGTGGTAAATGTGCCAAGAGTCCCTGAAGATTTGCATGACTTCCTCTGATCGAAGGTGAGGAAGCCTAATTTAAAAGTGTGTCACAATTGGGGTGATATCATCGTGTACCCTGTAAGCACTGTCTTGAGGGTGTATGGTTTCCAGGGAACCCCTCATATCCTCCCCTTTAAAGTGCCATCAAGGATGGGGTTTGCTAAAGTAATGTGGCAACTAGGTTGTATTCATGAGGACAACCTGACAAAGAAATGAAAAGGGACTTTGTTCCCTAACTACACTGTTGTTTCTAATTTTGTATGTTCCAAGGGAGGATGGGTCCACTTCAGAAGGTTTTTTGATGACTTCAATTTGAGGAATGGTCCTAGGAGACAACATGAACCTGAGGGATTCTTTGCATTGTTCAGACAATGAATTAAAGGTGGCAAATTTGCACATGAATTCAACTTTCCTGAGGACCTAATCAGAAATGAGTTTGATTTGAATAGGTAGGAGTTGAATAAAGAAAAAATGGATTGCATATGAAAATTTGTTGGCTATAGTACATAAAATGGATCCAGACTATGATCCATTAATGGAGTTCACTCCATTTCACAAGAGAATAGACTTCTTAATGGCTAATTTCAAAAGTGTCATGGGAACCTTGATGACCAAGAGGGTCAGTTTGGAATTAGATTTTGATATAGAAAGACCGGATGTGAGGCTTGAAGAAAAAAGGTTGGCTTATCAGCCACCAGTTGACAGGCCTCTATACAAGAGAAAGAGGAATGCAAGCAGTGATGAGGATGAAGGGGATAAGAAGGGAAAACAAGTCATGCAAGCATCATCACAGTTGGGTCCAAGGATTGGAGCACCCGGAGGGATAAGGATTGTGGATCTAGATTCACCACCAAGAGGTGATCCTACAGTGTTACCATCAGATCCAAGCCCTAAGAGGCAGAGAGTTGAGGAAATGCATGAAACTCTGATGGATGAGATAATTGTGACTGATCAAGACATGCAGGTTGGTATCCCTTCCCCTCCTAGATCAACACAATTGGTTCTTTCTGACATGGATGTAAAGGGGTAATGTGTACAATATGCTAGGATGGAGGCCTGCAAAGCATTCTTGGATGATGATGCATTTGTAAAGACTCTTGTATTCTTGCAACTAGTTTGGAGGATGAAACTAGAAGAGTACCAGAACAAATGCAAGAGTAGGAAAGAATCGAGACCTGATAGGTCTGAGCAGGAGAATGATGATGAGGTCAAGGCCGAATTAATGGAAGAATTCAAAGGCATCACTCCTGAGGAGGGAAGAAGACTTGTGACTAAGGTTGGTGTCTTAATTTTGCTTGAATGGGACATAGCTGATGTGGTTGCATTCAATGCTATCTTATAGTCCAAGCACCCTATACAAAATAGTGAAGAAGAGATTAAGGCAGCTATGCAAGACTCTGCCTTCAGTGAGGAGTATGAAACTCTGGCCATATGGGCATTGGCACCCCAAGGTAGAAATCCAAATGTAAATGATATTATCCCACACCTAAGGGGAGGGCTAATCATCAAGAGAGCTTTTGAAACTTCAAGAACATAAGCTACAAGCCTGACAGTGAATGTGGCCAAATTGGCCCAAAAGACAGTTGAGAGAGAATAGGTTGAAAAGAAGAGTCTGATGGAGAAATACAATATGATAATTGCAAAATATAGTAGGATGCAGCAAAGGAATGTTGAGTTGCAATCTGAAGTAGATAGGTTGAAATATGGGCAGGTGGAAGAATCCTCAAGTGCTCTTGGTATCAGAGCATTACCTTCTATTGTAGGATCGGTCCCCCATACTACTCCAATTGTTTCAACTCTGGGGTCCCCCATCCAAGCACCTGCTCTCAGTCCTACACCAGGGCCAGTTGAAGAAGAAGTTGAATATTCTGTGGATCCCACCAAGAAGCAAATGTTGAATAGGATCACAGAATTGCAGGCTGCCTTAAAGGCAAGTGAGGATGATCCATTTTCCAAACAAAGTGAGGTGGTTGACATAGTTTTGAGGCATCTTAATGAAAAGGTTGATGGTAAATTACCATATGTACATTCTTTGTATTCTTTATTCTTGGATGGAATAAAAAATATCAATAGGGATCGGGAAATAGTTTTGCCTTTGGATGAGAAATGGATCCCTAGGGCCAACGATCTGGATATTATGTACAAAGCTTCTAGGTTTGATGTGGACAACAAGCCCCAGTCATTGAAGCCTACTCAAAACTTTGTAAAATCATTGAGCAGATTCCAAGCCCTACTTGATGATTTCAGTAGAAGAATTAGGGAGCTGATAAAGAGCTTTGATGATTGGAATGATACATTTTTTCCAGACATTATTGATGCACAAGGAAATGTTAAGACATTGCAACAGTGGCAGGATGGGGCAGAAGAAGTTATCAATGCACAAATCAAATCGATTTGTGATGATTCAAACTATGATTTGCTAGTAAATAGTATGGATAAGATAATTAACACCAACACATTCTTAGAGTTTTTTGAAACGGAAGCCAATCAGGTTGCAGTGAAGTACACACCTTACAATAGTAAGGTGAATGAGGTCGTGAAATTTTGTTGGCCAACAGATGAAGAGTATCAGAGATGGGTGGACAAGTACTTAACCTAAGAGGAGTAAAATAGTGTCTATTACCATAGGATGGATGAAGGAATGTCAGACGATGATGCAAACAATTCTCGGGACAGCCACAGGAAATGATTTAACAATGGACAGGGCATGTGAATAGAATGAGATGTTCGAAATGGAGCTAGCCATAAGGAATGCACTGGAGGATGCTGATAGACACAAGCGGCTAGCTTACCAAGATTATATGTCAAAACATCTATTTATGGCTTAATAGAGCATAATTTCTAGTTTGTTATTGTTGTTAAGCAAAAGACATTTCTCAAAGGATGCGCCCTTTCACAATTTTGATATATTTATATCTATTTCATAATGTAAAACAGATATAGGTGGATAGGAGAAAGATACGGTAGATAGTTTGCAATAAAACTTTCCTTTAAAAGACTCAGATGCTTGTATGAATTTTGATGAAGTTAATGAAGATGTTTGAACTTGTGGATTAATCTTGGTATCAGTTGTTTGTGGAATTATACAATTATCTAGTTGTCTCCATTTTGATGTTTTTTTGTTGTCTAAATTGATATATGAATCATATAAATATATTCAGTTTACCGATACACATTTTTTGTATTTGTGTGATGTGATTATTTGGTTCTTTCAAGTAAATATTAAACCCTTCTACTCAATCACAGTAACTGAAGAGTATTAATTGGATCAAAAAGAAGAATCACATAACTAGGATTGTCATTCTATCTCAAGTGGAGTTTGTCAAACATTTACTTGCATATTTATACAAGTTATAAACTACATCTGTGTGCCAAACACTTTGAATTATTGCCATCATAGATTACACTTTTATAGATCTTAATTAGACTCCATACACCCAACAAGGCAGTGGTCTCACGCTTTCATCTTTTGGTTTATCCATTTTATTTTTTACATCTGTTAACTGAACATATTCTAATATAATTCAAATATAATTAAAATTAAAAACATCATAAATTAATTATGTAACCACATAAGTCAAATATAATTAAAATTAAAAACATCATAAATTAATTATGTAACCACATAATTCAAATATAATTCTATCAAGAAATTAATATCAAGTAGATAATACAATCACATAACTCATACATTTCAATGTCATTGATCTTCTTCTTCATCCAACTCTTTGTCTGTATCATCTGATCCAGATTCAACATTGTAAGGATTGGTCATATCATCATCATCATCATTGATATCAGTTTCGATAATGTCATCATCCACACGGATATCATCTTCATGAACATTAACTCCTACATCATCATGATCTAGACATCTTGTCAGGCACATCATCAACTAACTGTTGATCCTGATCATCATCTACATCATCTTCTATTTCTTCAGTATCTTCTTCTTCCACCACATTATACTTTACCGGCCTTCCTCTTGGATCATGTCTAACAACATATGACCAACCTGCTTTACTTGGAACCTCTGAGTAAAATACCTGCTCACATTGGCTTGGAAGAACATAGGGCTCATTTCCAACTCCCTCAAAATACCTTGTATTAACCATGGTAAATCCATTATCATGCTCAATAACAGTACTCTTGGGATC
>CM021108.1:426752227-426886429 GCA_007115665.2 Sequoiadendron giganteum
ATCCAATTATTTTATGAGGTGTTCTCACAATGCACACACCCTATTTTATTAATTTTTAAAATATCAATGATCTTTATGTTCCTTGCATCTTGGTAGCATATGAGCCACCTAACATAACACAACTTGCTAGACTTTGGGACTTCATATGTCCTACCCCTTTTCATGGTTATCCTTACAAATTACTTGTAGTAACCATGGTCAATAAAAAAAATTGTATGGACTCTAGCATAACTCAACTTGTTAGCCATACCTCTTAACTCATCTATTTCATGCTCTTTCTATTATCTCTTTTCTTGAGCTTTGTTTCTATATGCTTGTTTTCATGAATATTTATTTTTATTGGGAATTAAGGTGTCTCAAACCTTCAAGTTCCTAACATTGATCTATCCAATTAATCATTTTAGGCCTATGTTTGTAATTTTATGTTCATCCAATGGTGTCACTTTGTGGGACCTACTTCGGTGAGGTGGGAAGTTACATGACAAGTGACTAGGATGATATGAATCCTAAATTTGGTGGAAATAGGCATCCCACTTTGTAGACCTCACTATGTAGCATAATTTATGGCATATCTCATAAGTTGAAAGTGATTATGATGAGATTATGATAAATCATTTCATATGACAAACTATGATAGTGTAAGAGATTGAAATAAAAGTGACTATGATAAATGAGGCTCTCTGCATGAAGGGGGTGTGCAACATGTCAAAAGGGATAATTTTCATGCATGGAAATACCTTGCATGTTGAGATTGGAGTTATTTTGTATAAGTAGGTGAAGGTAGGCACCTTGCATGTTCATCTTCATGCTTACATGCACACAATAAAGAGGATGATGACATGTGACATTTCTAGGCATCCATCTTGCGACTCTATAAATATGGGTGTTTTTCCAAGGAGCATAGAGAGGATAATTATTCATTCCAAGGTTATGCTATCATATTTCCTTCAGAGAAGCAAGATGTAAATCTCCATATTAAGGCTTTGATCCTACAAGTGTATTGTAACATGTTTGTTGTTGTATATTAATACATTGGTTTGATGCTTTGGAGTGTGGGTTTTTTACCCTAAAGGGTTTTCCCCAAATATATTGATGTTTCTTCTCTTTTGTTCATCTTTGTTCTATTCTTCATTTTTCATGTTCTTAAAGTGTTGATTTACATGCCGTTGTGCTGCTAAAATTTACTTAGATTTGTAAGCTACAATTTCTTTCCTCTAAGGATTAATATGATGGGAAATAAACTGTCACTTTTCACTTTAAAGGCATAGTAGTATGTGATTTTATCAAGTTGTTGAACATTTTATTAGAAAGAAACATAGGATATTGGAAGGTGCATACTAGGTTCATAGTTCTCTTTCAGTTTTGCATTCCTCTTGTGTGTAGTGTAGTATTTAAACTAACATATTTTGTGTAATATTTTTACATAATATTCATGTTTTCTATAATATATCTTAGTTTCTTTTGTAGGTCTTCCTCTTGGGTTCATATCTACCTGATTTGAAGATTGTAAATCATCTACAATATCCTTGGGTAAATTCATAACTTTAATTTTCTACTTTAGCATGCATATTTAGTGTAGTGTCAAAATTTACATACCCTTACAATTTCACACCGTACAATGTCCTTTGATATATAAAATATTTTAGTTACAAAATGCTAGCACTGAAACTTCCTATTTTTGAAAATTCAATGATGTTATTGGATCTCCAAGTCCAATTTTTTTGGATGGAATTGGTACACATAGATGCCCATGTGACATGCTAGTGTCCTAAAAAAGTTCATATTTTATTGGCCATTGGAGTGTTAGATTTCCATAGGTTTTATGGAACTAATGCTCTTGTATGCAGTCACATTGGATAAAATCAATCTGACTTGTTATTTTCAAAAAAATGAATTGATTCTTGATTCTCAAGCATTTGGATCTACAATTTCAGAAGAAACATTTTCACTTTAATTATCCAACAAGCTCTTTATCATTGTACATGCCATATCTCTTGAAGCTCTTTGATCAACATCTTTGTAGGACTATGAAGAGCAACAATATTTAAAGCAATAACATTTCACTTAGAGGTTTTTCGTAGCTCCTAGGTGATATTATTACATTTTGTTGTTCTCTTTCTCTTTATTTCATCATTCTATGTTGGAATGTGGAGATTTTAGGTGTTAACATAGTGAGCTAAATAATTTTATATCAAAATTTATTGCATTTTTATTTTGAAGCAAATATATTTGTATTTTCATTTTTCAATCTTATTCATAAAACCTAGTTGTTGTGGAGGTAGAAATACTAAAGTGGTGGTTTGACTGAGGTAAGCCCCTTAGACAACCAACCAAAAATTATTTCTTCTTTCTTTTCATGTGCAAGTTATTATTCGAAAAGAGAGGCTTGATCTGATTATATCTCTCTAAAACTTATCCTTTTTTAATTAGGTTTTTCCTTCATTTAAATAATCAATTTTATGGCTACTTTTGACATATAGAATATTCCTCATTTTTGTGAATCTTTTATTTTCATTTTTTACATGTAGGAACATGTTCTAGATGATCTATACTTTTTTCACACATCTGGGAAGGATGACAATGTGATGTGAGGACATTTGCACATGATAGTGTCTGAAACAAAGGCTTCCAAAAAGCTACATAGTACTCTATGAGTAATATTTTTCGTTTATGTAAAAATCAAATTGCAAATTTTATTGTGTAGAGATATATTTACACTAGTTCTTTATAATTCGATGTTATAAATTGTAATTAATTTTTTTTATGCTTATAATGTCTAGTTATAAATAATTGTGAAAAGGATAATAAAAATAGTCCTTAACTGTTGGTTCATCGTAGTGTATTATGTATAAATTAATCTTGAAAGGCTCAAGTTCCTTTCTGTTAGATTTTCTTAAAATAATAAATACATTGTTTACAAATTCTAATAACTTTGTGGGGTCATACCGAGGAATCTATAGTGTCCTAGATAAATATCCAAAGAGGGACCCAAGTTTCGATATCTAGGATCATCCAATAAGAGACCTTAGAAATAAATTTCAAGAGTGAATCATGTTAGAACAAGGTGAGGTAAATTGGTGAAAGAGGATAAGTATTCATATTTGGTTTGCTTGGAATAGGCCAGGGTTCACTAGGTATGTTTTACATTACACTGTCATGAGGTTAAACAAAGTAAACCACACAAATCATAAAAATGGTAGGCAACTAGGATTGAATTGAAGAATCTATGGGTACATTAAAGTATTCTTATGTTTCCTAGGTTACACTTTCTCACGGGGAAACAATAAAATAATAAGAAGCATTATTTGAAAGCACTCAAATCTATAGGTCGAGGCATACGATCATGAATTAATGGTAGTGAATTGAAATATTCTTTAGGATCTCCCTAAATTTTATAATTATTTCAAGGAGGAGATCAAACAAGCTGGGTGGGGGATGCCTTATTATTGAGACTCCTCAATGATGTTTAAAAGGGAAACCGAGGCAAATTGATGTGTGTGGATGCAACAATGAACTAAATAATTTAAAAATATTTTAAAATGTTTTAAAGTTTTTATTTTATGATTAATAATGTTTACTAACTACTAAAATTGATAAAGAAAAACATGCCTAAATTAAATACAACTAAATTTTGTTAGTCTAATGGGGTCTCAACCTTGCATCCTAATGTTAAGAACATAAAAAATATAATTGGGTAGGGTATGCCTTATTATTGCGACTCCTCAATGATGTTTAAAAGGGACCCCAAGGCAAATTGATGTGTGTGGATGCAACAATGAACTAAATAATTTTAAAATATTTTAATTGGTTTAAAGTTTCTATTTTATGATTAATAATGTTTACTAACTACTAAAATTGATAAAGAAAAAATTCCTAAATTAAATACAACTAAATTTTGTTAGTCTAATGGGGTCTCAACCTTGCACCCTAATGTTAAGAACATAAAAAATATAATTTATGAAAGGTAGATGTTGATTTTGGCCCCAAAAAATATTGAAACATGCCTTAATTGAAGTGATTACATCAAATGAAATGAAACTTCCTAAGACCTTCAATTTAAAAAAATAGAATCAATAGGATTCGTAGATAAAAAAATATGGTCTATAGAAGTTAGGTCCCCCACATAAATTTTTAAAAAGAACCTATGATGCATAAGAGAGCTATAAGAGGGAGTTACACTTGTTGACCAACTTATGACACATGCTATGAAATTTCATAGGACACATTTGAATGGATATAATGGAGCCAAAATGGAGTGCCTAAGTTTGTGAGTGGATTATGACGAGTTTATGACAAGTGTAAGGAATATGCTATTTTCTTGTGGACTCATTTTGGGATTTGAGATTTTTATTTTGACAATAGATTTGGGTACCACATTTTGGGATGTTTTGGCTCATGGTTTCCTAATTACCTTTTTATGGATTCATGTATTGCTTCTCCTATTCATTGGGTGCTTGATGTTGGAAAAGTTTTGTTGTACACTTTGCATAATAAAAATAATAATGCTAATAATATAAAATAAATATTTAATTGTGGCGCATCTTAGAGATGTGGATTTAACTCATGGGTTAAGCATTATTGGGGAAAATTGTATGAGACATTAAGAAAATATTTAACATTGATAAAATTTACTAACAAATATTTAATTTGGGCTTGTGGTTCGGTGAGCTCATGGCTTATGTAATACCACTTAGTGGTTTTGTGTAAAGCTTGTATTATAAAAATAAGAACTTGAGTAGTTGTTGATGTTAGCTTAGTAATCGTTGACTTGTTGGCTAAGGTTGGATTGAGCATCTCTTGTAGGAACCATGTGTGAGTAGTGGAAGCATGGATTGAGATGTGTGGCTGCATGGTTCTCATTTTCTTGTTTACATGAAGAAATGTAATTAGGATGCTTGATGCTTGAAAATCCAATCTTATTTCTTGAGATAATACATTGAGTATGTCGGTCCTTTTAGAGACAATTTTTTTTTTCCCTTGAGAGGGTTTTCCTAGTGCACATTTGGTGCAATCTTGTAGTATGTTTTCCATTATTTAGAATTGTGGATTTTGAATACTTGTTTTACATATTTTCTCTCATTAGGGTTATGTAAAAATGACTTATATTTCTAGAAATTTCCTTTCACTTGATATGGAGGATTCATAATTTAGTTTTACAAGTACTATTATAATGTTAGAGTATTGTTAAATCTATATATTGATATAATTTCAAGTGAAGTCTTGATATTGGATTTGTATTGTAAGCCTCTTCGTGTTTTTGATTGTATAATTTATTTGAGATTTGGAGGCTAGGTATTTTCTAAATGGGTTTTCCTCTAGGGCATATGTTTTGTCATGGCTACATGTTTATTATTTATAAGTTTAAAATTGTATGTTTTATATTTACAAATCTCTTCTCTTAGATTAATTGTGGAAGTTTTATCCAAGTTCCTTTCAAATGCATGCAATTTCTAATGCTCCCATATGATTTTCACTAATGCAATTAATTTAATAAATGGAGAGAAAGAAAATGATGTTTGTTTTGCTTAAATGATATGCTAATAAAATACAATGCAAGAAAATATGCAATTTTTTTGATAAACTATTAAATTTGATTTCTAGTGAGTAATAAATGATTACAATTCTTAAGAGTAAAATAATTACAAATTCTATATACTATAGTCAAAATAATTAAATATTGAAAACATCAAGCAACAATTTATTTTAATGTCCAAATAAAAATATGATTAATTGTTTAATAGAAAGCAATGCTTGAACAATGTAAATCAATCTGTAATGACTAGCCCAAAACATTAATTAACATGTAAATGACAAAAATAAATAAGGATAATGAGGAATATGTTGCTGGAAGGTTGCAACTAGATGTGTCAATTAATATTTAAATGTCTAGCAAATGAATGCAATATTTTAGTAATAAAATATGAACAAAAATGAGATGGTACATGTGTAGGACATTATATGAATGATTCCTAGAAGGTTGGGAACAACTTTTACTATGATTAAAAATATTAATTTTTTAATAAATTGTATAATCTAATATTTTAATTAATTGTACAAAACAAGAAGAGCAAAAGAAGAGTCTTATAAGACTTGTCATGAGAATAGTAAAAGTGTTTGCTATATCCAATAGGTTGTCTAAGAGAAAGTGATAAATAATAAAATAAGATTTAGAGACCTTAGAAGGTTTGTCTAGTTATGATAGGGCTAGGCAATACGTTTTCCTAGAAAGGCTCGGTTAGATAGAGTCTTTGGGATGATGATATAGGCTAGAAATACAAATTTTGAGCTAGCAAGGGAAGAACAAAATCATCAAACTCACAATGCATAACCTTAGAGAGGGTTTTGAGATAATCAAGAGGAGCTTGAAAGACTTTGAGAACTTGGGTAAAATAAGAAACAAACAAGGAAATACACACACAAATAAATAAAATTGAACATAAACTAATCTAAACACACAAGAATCTAATAAAAATAAAAATATACTAATAACCTAACTATACAATTAAAAGAAAATAAACCTATCTAACTATGCACTATGTGTCCATAAATTTGAATTTTCTCTGACTAACTTTGAAGAAGAAAGGATGAAGATCATCCTTAGAAGAATTCCCTAATATTGTGTCTCACCAACAATTGGATGCTTCTCTAGTTTGAGTAGGGGTAGAACCTATCAAGAGAGGCGTACTAGGTTGAACAAAGGTTTGTCAAAGCTTTAGGGAAAGGGAGGAAGTTTGAAGAAGTTTTCAATGGTAGAAAAATTTATAGAGCTAAAGGTTAACAAATTGGCTAGAGAATCTAAGTGAGGAATCACAAATAAAATGAAAAAGGGATTAAGAGGTGTGGGGGTTAGACAAAGAGATGTTCCAAGAAAAAATGGTTAGGATAGGAATTACTAAGTGAATCTCTTTTTCTACTTAAATCATGTGAAATTGTTAGATTTAGTTGATAGGGTATTTTGAAATTGTTGTGATGTTCACAAGAATGCTATGTTACACTAATGGATTTGACCCCAATTTCCGACGGTCGTTTGTCATAATTTTGATGATCTATTGTCGGCCGACCGACGAATCGCACAAATCAGCATCATCGCTCAATTTTCGTCTATATCCCGACGGACAATAAAACATCACCCTCTCGATGCTAGCTCATTAGAATAACAATGCCCATTCCATCGATCGCGTGACGAGCAATGAATGGACCACGGGTGGAACACTGTTGCTGAAGCATCAGAACAACGCCATACATTTTTTGGAACCAGGACGACAGTGTCGTCGGTCTAGCGATGAAACATGTCTGGAGCACGAGTTGCATACCTTCGCTAAAGCATCAGAGTAGAGACATATAGTCATCGGTTGAGCGACAAACAGTACCCGGAGCACGTGCGGCATACCGCCACTGAAGTGTCGGAGCATCGACATACATTCGTCGGGATGGAGACGACTATATCATCGGTCTACCGATGAATAGTACCTGAAGCATGTGCGGCATACCATCGCTGAAGCGTCAGAGCATCAACATACATTCGTCGATCTAGCGACGAACAGTGCTCGAAGCACGTGCGACATAAGAGCGTCGAATGCGTGATGCAATAGGCAAGTCATTATGGTGCAAGTTTGTCGCACTCGTGATGAAATAGGAAAGTCATTACGAAGAAAGTTTGTTGGGTGCATAGCGAGGTCGTTGGGCATTTTTGTGGTTCGTCGCAATTTCGATGAAACAATGCAGTTTAAAAAAAAAAAAAAAACTATTCGTTGAAATGTAGGCATATCGGGGTGACTCTGGGTGATATATAAAAGTAGTAGGAGGCTCCAAAGTGCATCCATAGGGATAATGACAAGACATAAGGACAGGCCAATCAAAGAGAGAAAGTTGATGTGCCAAGACGATGAGCATTTAATAGGGGTAGTAAAAGACAAGATGGATTGTCATCAATGCTCAGATTGGAAGACTTCATTATGAAAATTTAAATCACAATATGATTAACCCTGTTTGGACAAATGCATTGACATTAGTGTCAAGAGTTAAGAGGCCATTCAACTTTGCATTTCAATAAATTATTGTATGCATTGAGTAAGTGTTTACAAGATAGAAAAAGGACAGTCATATGACTATTTAAAATATCGAACAACATGTCAGTTGTTGTGTTTAATTAGGCTTACAAAGGCAGGGATTTATCATTTTTTGCATACATCTATAGTCCAAGCTCTAGGCTTGCATTATTTGGTTACTATGTATGAGAAATGAGCAATGACTAATTGTAGAATATGGAGGCTATGAATGATATTATGATGGCCACATTTGATGTTGATCAACAATTGGAGCAAAATATAATACCTATGATGAGTCATGAGATTAAGGGGACTGTCATGGACAACAAGCATAACCTACGAATTGGATTCTAATTTTGCTAAAAAAGAAAAAATCAAACTAGTGAATATTAAACTACACACTAGAATCTAAATTTGTGGAAAATGAGCAATTTGGTGAGAAATAGTACCTGCAGTGCATCTTGGATACTTAGCTAGTGTATTAAAAAATAGGATTGCAAACCCAAAATTATTCTCTCTGGAAATTCAATAGAAAAATACAAAATGTTATCCTGGATACTTAGCTCTTAGACAGTCAATAAAATAATATGAGCATGATTATGAATGGTTTTACCTGGTCCCACTCTTGATCTCCCCATGTTTGAGAGCCTTCTCTTTAAGACCCCATGAATCCAATTTGATCCATTGCTGCCAAAAGAGATATTAATGTGTAAACAAGAAGCCACATTTAGACAAACTGGTTGTTGATTTATTCTAAGAAATTTAGAGAGTACAAAAAGAAGATACCTGATGGGGATCATGTGGGCTTCGTAGAGAAAGCACTGCAATATGGCTTCGAGCAGCAATGAAAAACTTTGGATTAGCTTCACAGTAAATCCTAACAGCATGACATTGAAAGTTGCTCAGGTACTAGGTCCTCTCCCCTAGATTAAATTAAGGAAAACATTATTGTAAACACAATATGTATAGAAGAATATGAATGTAAAGGAAAATGGATATTAGAAAAACATAAATGTAAAAAAAGTGGTGTGAGCAGAAAATGAATCTAAATTGGTCTTGAACAAATAAAATCATACCCAATTAGCATTATGTTATACTGACCTTGTACTCATTGCCATTGTCAATCTTGAAGGTTACTTTGATGCCTTCTGTAGAAACTCTCTGGCCATGAGGCAAGAGAAGGCGGGAAAACCAAGTGTATATTGATAACTTCCTAACAATCAAAAAGAAAGAAGCAACCGGTCAACCCTATTAGAACAGAATAATCTTATGAATTGATTTTATTTGTTTTACTGGCTAATGGATAGTGGACTTAGTTCTCTTGAATTGAGATACTACTAAGATGTGTTGACTGATGATTTTAGACTACTGATATTCTGCTTCAATCTCTATAAGTTACTTTTGTCTTAAATATATTCAAGATAACTCTGCAAAAAAAATCCTCGATCTCTTAGAAATTATGCAGATTAATTTGTTAATACTTCTCCATTTTGATATTTTCTTTCAAAAATTCATAGAAAATATGTAATGCCATATTTGAAACTTACATATTTTAATTTTAATAGTTATGTAATTATAGTATATGATTCCAACAATTATGAAACACAAAGGCAATGTGCTGGATGAATGAAGTAAACTATGCAATTGGCAGGTGTAAAGCCAAATTCCTTAATCCTTTCCAGCATCCTTCTTTCCTATTTTAAATCATGTGCTTTGGAACAGGGCATGAAAATCCATGTAAGTATAATGAACATGAGATTTTTGTGATCAGATATTATATTACAGTAAGTTGAATGAATGTAAGTAGAGATATTTTAGCATACCTACAGATGGTACAAAATTTCATGGTTAAGTGGAAGCCTCCCATCAACAAAAGGATCCAAATATCCGTGTATCTATCTCAATTGAGCCTCTAAACCCTTCAGAGCTGTCAAATTTTCCACTAACTTGTTATGCACAAAAGTCAAATTTTAGAGACCACTAAAATAAAAATAAAAAACATTACATTATGATCCAAATCCACACACAACACAATGTTCATAGTGAAAAGTTAGCACTTTCTTTCATCTTTGCATATTGATTTGATGCTTCAAACGATGCATTTCTTATATTGAAAAGTGCATTTCTTACCTTATTGAGCTTCTCTTTGTTTTGAGAATAGTTTAATATTCTCTACTTAACAGGGCCAACCACGTGAAGGTGGAAGCTCATTTGGCCCCTCCCTCCCCCCCTCACATCACTCTCAATTCCCCATACCCGATCATATAACATTAATCATTCATTCATCCATTAATAACATATAACATTCATTCACTCATCCATTAATAAAATATAACATTCATTCATTAACATATAACATTTATTCATTAACATATTCACATTCATTCATTAACATATAACATTCATTTTTTTAGTTTTTACATATTATCAAAAATATGGTTGCCAACTTGTCATAATATGATTACAATCACTTTTTTTTTTGTTTCTTTTTTGCAGCTAAATAAAGCTGAAGTGGAGTATCATTTTCAAAATCATATGTCCCCCCTTTAGTTGTTCCAAGCTCTACTCGTGATCTTAATGTATGCCTAGTTGTGTACTCACAACATGGACGCAAATGCAAGGGGGGGTCTACTGCAATAGCAAAGAAATGTTAAATTGATATGTTTTATTATTATTGTTACACATATTTCATTAATTAAAAGAACATTAGAGTGGTCCTCTTTACCTGAATTGGCCACATCATGTTCCTGATATTGTCTTATAGCCTCATGCTGAACATGCTGAACACCCTCTAAATCCTGATCTGGAGTTGAAACATGAAAGATTACATTAATTAATACACCAATTGCAATTAAATATGTTTAAAAGAACATTAGAGTGGTCCTCTTTACCTGATGGAGCCACATCATGTTCCTGATCTTGTCTAGCCCGATCATGCTCAACATGTTGATCACACTCTACATGCTCTAAAGTTGAAACACGAAAGGTTACATTGATTAATACACCAAATGCAATTAAAGATGTTTAATTGTATTAATCCATACTGCGTTTTGTATAGCACATGGATACATCCAGTATCGGGATGCACACCATGGTCTTCATCTGCAGGTTGCGCTCCACCCTCACTAGGCTGCATTCCAGTGTCATGTGCAGTATTATCATTGCTTATCTGTGTAAAACAAATAGGCACATTATTATGGTAGGAATTAATATTGAACATATTGCACAAGTATTCAATTTGAAATAAACTTTCGAGACTCTTAGCTATTCAGTCAGGGCTCCATAGCCTTGGTGGAAGGCAATCTTCAGGTCCTCTTTTGTGGGCACTTTGTTGAAATCAAAGCCCTGCATTTTTGCATGCGATCATGAATTTTGCTTCCATGGTGTGATAAAACCAAAATTGTTTGCAATTTATTATTTGGATGCAATATTTCATTTATTGATACTTACAAATCATGTGGTTGTTTTCATATAACCACCAGAGCCAAGTTTGTGCTGCCCATGTTTTTCTAGTCTTGCCTTTGTTTCCTTCGATGTGTCGAGCAACCTATGACAAAATTGAAATACGTTAGATTATGTAAAAATAAAGAGTAATCAGTATATAATTAAATTGTTGATAGTATCACATACCTTGCTTGGCCTGGTGGTGTCTTCCCTTTCTTCTTTTCAGCCTTCTCCTTTCCATCCGACACCAAGTCCTTCCACTCCCTTTTCAGAATCATGGGGGGACGCTCATACTTTGTGTTCTTCTCTAAATGTGACCTATATTGGTCCCTCACATACTTTAGATAAATATCAGCTTTCTTAAGGACCTTGGTTCGGTTGAATGTTTTATCACCGAACAACACAACTAAACGGTTAATGAGCTCATCCTTTAAATCTTGATTTTGGGCATTCCACCGTGTACGTATGGTGGGCCCGAAGAGCTCCAATGTAATATCACTTAGATGTTTATAAAAAACATCATTTCCTGCAAAATGATCATGGGATAATTAGTCTATAAAGAGTGATCAATATGTAAATTTCAATTGGATTATATATAATAACAATTAAAACATTTTAAAGTACCTGGGACCTTCTCTATCTTTATGGGAAGGAAATCCTTGGTCACCACAAATGTGACCAGCAATGTTCCCATACTAGTAATACGAGAAGATCTAGGAAATGCTGCTAAAACATCACCAGTACTAGCGGGCTCTGTATCCATAGGTACTGACACATGTGGTGGCATGTGTTCGCTGCCAGACGGTGGACTACAGAATGCCTGCATGGTATGTGTTGTCGACATTTCAGTCAAAACTATAGGCACAGATGATGGGGCCAGATAAAGTGCTGTATGCGCAAGAAGATCAAGATTGACACTTGTACCATCCCCTACTTCCAGGGAAACACTTGCAGTACCTTGATCATGGCCAACAGCATGATGAGGACGCAAATAATCCTGTAAAAACAACACATATTTTAGTTCATGACATAAAAAAGTACAAAATATAAAACCATGAATGAACTTATGTTATAATTAAAGATCTCATGATAGCTTACTTGCAAGTTTTGTGCTCTCTCAGACAATAGTTTAACCCTTTCTCTTATCTCATATGTTTGAGGCACTACGAATACCAACTTAAGGATTTCTTGATTGCATTTTTTTTGGGCCTTCCTCATCATATCCGCAGGGTTTGTGGAAAATGCGATGCCATCATCACATAATAGTGACTCCACCTCCATATGGATGTTCTCTTGTATTGCTCGTGTCTTTCCCCAATCAGCCAACTGCAACAAGAATATTAGAAACATTATTGAAATTAACCCAATAAACTCATGAAAAAAACATAATAATAAAACATTTTGCTTGTATCTAATTTGTAGAATTATAATGAGGTAAACCTATCGGATAGAAGTGCCTGAAGATGGATCACGATCTGCACTCTAGGCCGGAGCCTTCCTTGTATGATCAATGTCCCGATGTGACAAAAATTAAATATAAAAAACATTACTGAAATGAAACCATTAGAATTACAAAAAAAAACATAGTAATAAAATGGTATATTGGAGTCATTAATTGGAGGTTGGGTAAAATGGTATATAGTACATACCACCCCCATAGTAATTGTCTTTGTATCTAAGCGATTCAAATTTTAATCGATTAGCAACTCTTCCCCTACAGTTATTGATTTTATCACACATACGAATACACGATTTCCCTCTCGCACCTCGAATATACAATTGGGTTGCTTATTTGTTGACTCAGGTCGTGTACTATTTATAAACCCTGCAATATTCCCTGACGCTTTTGGCCTCCCATCAATGTACCTAGCTACTCCTTTATTTTGATCCTTATCTTTTAGTTGTATATAATTTGCTGATAGAGCATACCTATGCATACTTTGTGTATATCAAACCAGTTGCATCCAATCTTTGTAACTATAACAGGATCCAACATACTCCATCAACTCAGTAACTTTGTCATAATAGACCTTTATGCCATCCATGCAAAATAGGCCCAAACCGTGTAATGACGATGGTGCTATGCGATATGTCCTCTCGTTGACACAAAGATCAGTGTTTATTGGAGGAAGTTCCTTGGGTACCCATTGTTTCCGTAGATGTTTGTACCTCAAGGGCACCTCGATGTCGCCTATGCCCCCCTTGAGCAAGAAAAAATTCCATGCGTTTACAAAATTTTCTTCTAATCTTTTGACCTCTAGTTGGTCTCCCTCTTTTATACCTACTACATGTCTCACTTTCCTCTTCTCTTCCTAAATTTCCCTCGCTCGAGGAAGACAAATTTGACAAATACCTATTTGGTGGTACCTACACTCATAAGGATGTTGGATGAAGTTCTTTCATGGTGATGTGATCCAAAGGTGACATGACGATTAATCTATTATTTCATCGCTAAAATTTGATAGGTTATAAGGTAATCAAGTCTTGATAGATTGCAAGTTATTGTTACTACCGTCCAAATGTGTCCATCACAAATCAAATCTACTTAACATTTTAACTCCCAAACTTTGTAACAAGTGTTAAATGTGACTATGGTCCACTAGTTACATAACCAAGGCATCAAATGTATTCTCTAATTGTAATCAAAGGACTTTTTCTCTTCATTCAAGTAAATAAAGTTGAAGGGAAACACCACCAAGTGGTTTATTGGACACCTACATGACTAAAAATAGCAGCAAATTTACAATTAATTTCCATATGTCTAAGTGGTGAACGAGGAGGGAGTGTGTACTAGGCTTGGTAAAGTCATCATAAGTTTATCAATGTTCTAATTCTCTATGACAAGGTTTCAACATCTTCAAATAGTGAAAGTTAGTGCTCATAGTCATTTGAAACAAGAACATTTTGATTATGTATGATGGTAGGATTTGATAACTTAAAAGAATTGGCTACCCAACAAACTTAAAGTTAAAACAAAATTTTTCAGTTTAAGGGGTTAGCACTTTCTTTCATCTTTTCATATTGGTTTGATGCTTCAAACGATGCATTTTTTATCCCACTTCTATCATATTGTATTCCCATCCCATTGCAATTGTTGGAGGAGTTGATACCAAAATTTCATATCACATACCACGTTCTTGAAGCAATTTTCTGTGTTTTTACAATTTTTCTGAAGTTCTTTTGTGTTGTATGGATCCATACAATCTTGAAATGCTCTGAGATCATTGGTGGAGATAAATATATGTGTTCCCTTTCATTTTCATTTGTTTTGAAGTTCTCAATCACTGTTTTGTGGGATTAAACAATCAAATACAGGGGCTGCCCTGTTGTGCCTGTGTAAGGGTTTGAGGGCTAAATAGAAATGACATCCACCAATCCACCCACTATCTTGGAACTGTAACTCAGAGGATTGGTGTGCATCATGGTGGATTTGATGGAGTTTCAAATCTTGTTCTTTGAATTCCATTTATGTTTTTCCCTTGTCGTGGCTTGTTACATTGTTTGGGAGGAACCTAAGGTTGGGTACGTTTTACCTTGGCTTTCATAAAAATCGTAATGTTCCATGTAAAATCTTGGGTGAGATATATTCGGTCATTACCTTTTTGGAGTGGGTATTAAAATGACTTATGTCTCATTGTTTCATCTAGGCTGGGCCCCTTTTATAAATTGAGTTAAATATTTTTCCTAACTTTATTACTTCCTAAGTTTAGGTTGACACGTGCCCTATGTTACTGATATTAGCCCAAACCTAAGGGGAGGGTTAATAATCAAAAGAGCTTCTGAAACTTCAACTACAGAAGCTACAAACTTGACTGCAAATGTGGCCAAATTGGCCCAAAAGACAGCTGAAATAGAAGAACCTGAGAAGAAAAGTTTGATGGAGAAGTATAACACCATTATTGGAGAGTATAGTAGAATGCAACAAAGGAATGTTGAGCTGCAAACTAAGGTAGATAGGTTGAAGTACAGACATGTGGGGGAGTCTTCTAGTGCTTTTGGTACCCTAGCCATACGTTCTACATCAAGATCAATACCTCCAACTTCTCCAATTGTTTATACTCTTGGGTCCCCCATCCAGACTCCTGCTCCTAGTCCTTCATTAGAGCCAGTTGAAGAGGAGGTTGAGTACTTTGTAGATCCCACCAAATAGCAGATGCTTAATAAGATTAGATAGCTACAGGCAGCTCTAAAAGCAAGTGAGAAGGGAGCAATTGCCAAGCAAAATGAAGTTGTAGACACAGTTTTTAGGCATTTGAATTAGGGAGTTGATGGTAGATTACCATCAGTTTATTCTTTATATTCTTTATTCTTAGATTTAATAAGAAACATTACTAGGGATCAGGAATTAGTTTTTCCTTTAGTTGAGAAGTGGATCCCTAGGGCCAATGACCTAGATGTTATGTATAAGGCCTCTAGATTCGATGCAAACAACAGGACCCAATCATTAAGGCCTACTCAAGTTTTTGTAAAATCATTGCAAGGTTTTCAAGCCTTACCTGATGATTTGAGTAGGAAGATTAAGGAACTGGTAAAGAATTTTGATGACTGGAGTGGCACGTCTTTACCAGATTTATAGGGATTGCCCTGTTTTGCCTATGTAAGGGTTTGAGGGGTAAATGGAAATGACATCCACCAATCCACCCACTATCTTGGAACTGTAACTCGGTGGATTGGTGTGCATCATGGTATGATAGAGGTTCATTACATTTAGGGGTCTTTTAAATCAAGAAACTTGGCATTGAATTGATGCCCTAGGGCTGATAGGGGCAATTTTCTTTTGAATTTGTGGTTGTTAAGTCAGGGTTTATGAATTTGATGGATATCTTGGTAGAGTCATGGTGACATTGTTTGATGGTACAATCTCTACTTCGAAACAAAAATATTTCTAACAACTCTAAGAGCTATAATGGGATGGCATTAAAGGAACCTTCATATGAAGGATCTTCTAATGAAGGACCTTTGAATTAAGGTCTTCATTTGAAGGTCCTTCATGCCAAGGTTCCTTTTATAAAGCATTTTGGACGTGAGATATTTAAAATAAAAAATACCTTCATTTGAAAGTCTTGACATGGCATCATTTTTGAATGAAGGTTCTTCGTTCAAAGGTCATGATGACATCACCTTCAAATGAAGGTTTTTCATTAACTGGTATTTTGTAATTTTGAATGTGTGATAATAATTTAGGGTTGAAAATAAATCCATTTGAGCCTTTTATAAACGAAAGGACATTTAATGCAATCATATGCCTTGTCAAACTTTTAAGTTAATAGTAAGGGCATCATGAGTAGTTTGTTGGGCCCATTCAACAATCTCTGATGCAAGGATTGAATTGTCTAGAATGTATCTACTATCAAGAAAGCCAATTTGTTTACCTCTATGACTATAACTCAAGCAAGAGGTTTAATTGTGATGGCAATGATATTGACAAGGATTTTGTAATCTAGGCGTTGAGAAGCATAATTGGCCACCATCCTGGGAAAGATTATTCATTCTCACTTTTAGGTGTTAAAATTTAACAATACGTAGATTGATGAAAGAGCCCAAAGAACCTTTCCCCATGTTATCCAAGTACACATAGCGGCAGTCTTCTCTTATATGATTGGACATGATTTCAAGAACTTAGCTAGGAATTATTCATTTAACCTAAGGTTTTCTCATAATGCCATCATTGGAAAAGTATGATCAAATTCTTCTATTATGAAGAATTGGTCTATGTGCCTCTAGTAATCACTATAAAAATGTGAAAGACTAAGCTATTTTTTTTTTTTTGTCTTATCTTATACCATTTTACGAGAATGGGGGGGCCAATGTACAAGAAGATTTTTGGAAACTAGGCATGAAAATTGCAGGTTAAAGAGAATGGGGGTGCCAAACTTATAGTACTCATTGTCCCTTGGTCGTCGATTTTCCCTGAGTGCCCTCAACCTCATCCTCAGTGCTGGTATTGACCTTGTTTTAGCTCCAAACTCTTCTTCGATGTTGGTATTGACCTTGTTTTCACTCCTCCAAACTCTTCCTCAGCGCTGGTATTGACCTTTCACTTGTCCAATTTGACAAGCTACAACCTAGTTTAGTTAGGTTTTAGAGTATGTTAATTAAATTTAAAATTATGGCGCCATTGAGAGTAGTGAATATAAAGCAAGCAAAGCCTATTATGGTGCCATTTAGAGTAGTGAATATAAAGTAATCCAAGCCTATTATAGTCATGAGGGAAATAATAAAACTCCTAGGATACTTTGTGAAACCATTTTCCTTGGTTAAAGGGAGGCCATAAAATATTCCTTTGGATTTTTTCAATCTTCAAATATGAGGATTTGCAAGGTTGTTAGCAACATGAGTAATGGAAACGTGTGCAACAAGAATTTTTGAACACACATGGAATCTCCTTGCCAAAGAAAGGGGCTTCATAATTTAATATGATAATTTTTCTTAGCTCTATAAATGATATGTTTCCTTAAAGAGGAAGGAGATACCTAAAAGGTAAAAGAGATGCTTAGGAATCTCAACGCTTCCTTATGATCAACCCCCTTCTATCCATAGGAATTGAACCAATTGGGCTTGGCTAAGAATGATTTCCTATAAAATTGAGTTTTATGCCACTATATATTTGACCTTTAAGCTTTTTAGAAAATATCTAGGCATTGAATATCCTAAATAATGTCATATTTGTCCTCCAAGAGAGTGAGAAAGGAGTCATTAGAAAAATGACCATTGAATAGTTGGGCTAGTGATGGCAACGTTGATAGTGAGATGGGTGGTCATAGACGTGGCTTACAAGCTATATTTGGAAAAAGAAGAAGGATAGAATCCATTGATTGGAGTAGTGAATATTGACGTTGGTGTTTCCTTGTCCAAAAAAGGGTCACTATGATAAATGGTGTTGGATTTGGCATTGGCATTTACTCTTTTCTTCTAACAAAAATGGTGATAGGCTAGATGTGTCTAATACTAGAAATATTCTCCCCTTCCTCCCATGAAAAATTTTATGGGAGAAGGAATACATGACACTTTGAATTGTAATGAAGTGTCAATGCAAAATAAACTACTCCCTCTACTATCATACATGTTTTTGGGTTTATTCTTTCATTCTTCACGCTTGGAAAATTGCTCATTTGGAAATGGATTAAACAAGTGGAAAAAATTGGGCATGCATATGAGCTTATGGATTGGAACCTAAAGGGTATGTCATCAAAGGAAGATTTCCCATTTCTAACACTTTGTTGTTGACGTGAGTTTAATAATACTATGGCTCGTTGAACCATAGAATTTGTTAGAGGTTTCCTAATATGACATCTCTATATGATTCTTGCTTAATTAGTTGTTGGATTTTATCTTTTCCTTTTTCTATTAATGACTTATTATATGATTGAATAGATGATATTTTTAATGTTATTGGGCCATATCAGTCTATACAAAGTTGTTTTACTTCTCAAAGTATTATCAATAACCTTATTAATGAAAATAATGCAATTGTCATTTAATGGGTGCTTGGGGAAGGGTATTGAGTTTTACCCTAGTGATAATTGTTGGTGTCTATGTATCATATTGCTTTGGCTCAAGAGGGGTATTGTTATCCCTTGTGATTATTTTTGAGGAAGTATTCAAATGGATGATATTTCCTTCAACCAAATTGATGTCATTAAATAGTTTTGTTATGAACCCCTTGCACTTTGCTTGGATAATGTTAGTATTGGTAATTCTGGTCCTTCTAATTATTATGCCCAAGCTTCCATAAATATGCATTTACTTAAAAATAATGATATAGTCACTTCAATCAAGTCACTTATGGTTGGGAGGTTTCTCCATGGTATGATCGTATGAATAGGTTAGTTTTGGATGATAGTGAATAAGCCTCAAATTTTTGCGAAGCCTATTCTCTTAGGTGAATGCTTGTGTTTTCTTCCTACTAAGTTCCAAATGTATATTTCTTAGTTTAATATTTTTTGCAAGGGTTTAGATACTATAGGGGATATATGATGCCACACTAAACTCACATCCCCTAAGGAGGTGAGAAATAATGCCATACTATGACATTTTTTTAAGAGGGTAGAATTGCTCCCTACTTTGAGTCCCTATGTTGCTTTGGTCAAGTCCTTTCAAAATAATTTTCTGCTTCATAAAAGGATAAAAAGGTTATTGTGGGCGGTGTTAGATTTTTTGTTTCAAAGGAAACCATGAGAGCTGCTACTAGGTTGAATATTGAAGGTAGGAAGGTCATTAATAGGGAAAAATGATGGACACAAAAACCATCAACCAAATTTTGAAAAGGGGAGAACTCATCGAATTATAGAATGGTTTTGAATGATGAGTTTAGTAGAGTTCCAATTAAGTACTTCAGTGTTGAAGGTAGTTTTAAATGTGTTTTTCATTACCATTTCTCACATGACCATCTTAAACATAATAAGATTGCTTGTTTTCCTTATTTTGTCCTAAGTTCTCTTAAGTGTTTTGGTAAGGAGGTCTTAATGGATAAATTTGTGATGCCTCTACACGAGGGCTTAATTTTTAGACTCCATAAGTCCACCTTGCTACGTTCTCTTAGAATTCTGTTAGCTCTCTTATTTTAAAGTCCAATCTATTCCCTACCCCTATTCTTATCAAAGCTAGAGGTGGGAATCTTAGTGATTTGTATGATCCCTCTCCTCCTAAGGGTAAGATAAAACCTATCAAACATTCCTCATTCCTTGTCAAGCAAAAAATTACATTTGATGATGTGCCTAGTAAAGTGGTGGAGGAAATCTTGAGCTTGGTAAATTTGTGGCTGATTATGATGACTTAGGTTGCCCTAATCTTTTTGCAATTGGTTCTCTATTGAAAATTTCCTCTCATATCCATGTGGAAAATCCTAGTGATGTTGACATCTCCAAGAGCAAGAGTAAAAACCCTAAATTTTAGTCCTCACTTGTGGGCAACAACGACTAAGGTTCTTATTGTTGCTACTGTTAATAATAAGATTGCTATAGGAAAACCTTTTAAGGGGAACCTTGTAAGAAGATCTAATAGGTTGGTGGCCATAATTTCTACTACCCCTAGCACTACACCCAATGTAGAATTAGTTGTTTCTAATTAACAACAAAGGATTTTTTGATCACAAGGACAATGACTGTATCAATAGTGGGAACAAAGAGTTCAGTCACTCTCAAGACTTCATGTAAGAGGAAGACGTTTCTCTTTCCAATGATTTTGGTGTCAACCTTTTTCAGAAATGAATGTTCTTTATGACACTAAGTCTTCTAACATAGGGGATGATTGAATTTAGTCCCTAGAAATGATATGGTGGCCATGGATGATGTCAAGGGTAAAGGAATTTAGGTGGAAAATAAGTTTGATCTTGTGTATTTATGTTCTCATTGTGGCCATAACACCAATTCTATTAATTATTTGGAGCAAATTCTAGAAACTTTGGAGGAAAGAGTCAATAATGTGCTTAATTTTAGTAATAAGGTGATCCATAGGTTACTTCTATGCTTCTACTCCAGAATGTTGTGTGGGAGTTCTAGAAAAGAAGGTTGAAGGGTAATCTTGATAGTCTTGTTTTAAAGAAGGATAAAAAAAAATACCCTAAGGATGATATTTTTTCTTTCCTTTTTGAAGTTTGGGGATATGTGACTCCCCAAAAGACATGCTGCAACTTGTAGTTTTTTCTTATTGTTTGTTAGTTATTTATGTGCTATTTTTCTTTGTTCTTCTATTAATTATTTATAGTTAGTTATTTTTTTGTTTTTCTTTTCATATCCTCCGGGCTTGCTATGTAATAGGGTTGGGACCTTGGTTTCCCAATTTATATAAAAAAAATAACCAAGTCGATTTATCCTTTGCAATTATTGTGATAAAGTGAGGATTTGACATAGTTTAATAAAACACCTCACTATTTATTGCTAAATCTGTTGTATTTTCTTAAGATATCTTAGAAATAATTTATCCATGTGTAACACAATAGTTTACAAATATGGATAGTGATGCCTAGGTTAACTTAGATTTTCACTTGGAATCTGAAGTAGACCTTTAAGAATTAAATTTGGAATCTAATAGACTATGTCAAGGCTTCATTAACCACATCGAAGATAAGTATATTCCTTTTAAACTACCTTATAAGCTAAAATGAAGTGGCGACCATCGACAATCGTGTTCATTCATAGCAGTCAAGATTGCAGGGAATGATCAGGATCAACTGATGGATGATCGACGGTCATTAAAAGATCGTTCCAACATCTAGTTCCCTTGATGACATATCTGGAAACTAACCCATGTTGGCCCTGTTACTACATTCACAGGGTTCGATACGTTGGGTTCACCACAAAACCCCTCACTTCATAGCTAGGGAAAAATGAGACTTCCTCGCTCCTAAGACTATGATGAACACCTGAGTCACTATGGGACTCGAGGCGGGAACTACTTCTTTTTGCTCCTGGAAGGAAGAGTACTGGAACACCCTTTCCATTTGGTGTTTGGCTATGGACTCTCGGTGCAACCTGGTTGCATCTCTATGGTGCTCCATTCCTTGAACAACCATACCTCCCCATATAATTCATTAGTCCAAATACTAGACATCGGTAGGATGACACTGTACTCTGGGCTGACTCCCCCATTTCTAACTTCTCATCACCAGTAATAACCCATGCATAGGGACCTTCGACCCTTGATTTGTAGACTCTTCCCAGCCAAGCTAACATCTTGATGAGTCCAACTCACCTTGTAGAGTTGCCTTACCCTTGCAACCTACCTTAAATTACCATGACTTGGCACTTATTTATGCTCCACGCTGCTATGCCCATGCTACCCTAGGTAACTCGGCTTCAAAATTAGAATCATGTAGATATGCCTACATATAAAATATTTAATTAAATTGATAAGTATGAATTTGTATAGAAGGAACTATAATAGAATTGAATAAAAAATATTGTAATGTAAAGTTATCAAAGTTAGCAATTTCGATCCAGAGCTCACCTCCAAAACTTTGGTTACTATTTTTTGGAATGCTCATTGAAGCTTGGAATCTATGTTTTCAAGCAACCTCTCCCCAAAGAAACTCATTTAATCTATCAATATGTATCTGACATGTGATATTTCTTTTTGGAAAGTTGTAAGTCTTGTCCCTTCTAGTTCATTGAAATCTCTTATTGGAACTCTTCGCTTTCAATGAATGGTTGAAGCACCAATGTTGAATGTTACAACTCCAGTAGGCATGAATAGAAGTAGAGGAGATTGTTTGGGAGAAGAATTCTTTTCTAGTGCTAGGTTATGTGTTAGGCTATATAAGGTTAGGTTATATAGTGTTTGAGCCTAGCCTCAAACACTACAATTAGGGTAGGGTTAGGTTATTTGTTTTCTTTAGGGTTAGGTTTGGGATTAGGTTTATGGTTATGGTTAGAGTTTAGGGTAATTTCTAAATTTAAGTTTAAGTTTTAGTTGATTATTTTCCCACAAAAGGAAATTAGATCCATTTTTTCTCATGTTCATTATAGCCAACTATGGCTTAATCTTAAATTTGGACCTTTTCTTGAAACCTAACATCATATCCCTAATCTAACCATAACCCTAACCCTAATCATAAGATTGACTCATACCCCGACCTTAACCCTAGCCCTGAAAATAAACCTAATCCTAACCCTTACTTGGAAACTAAACCATCATTTTCTCATGAATGTAACCTTGACCATAACTTTAACCCTAACACTATTTCTCAAAACCATAATCTTAACCATAACCCAAATCCTTTTTATCACAACCCTAAACATAAACATAACTCTAACCCTAAACCCTAAACCATGATCCTAATTCTAATCTAAACCTAACACCAACCTTAACTTACACCCTAACCTTAACCCTAATTGTAACCCTAAACTAAAGACAAATTCTACACCCTAAACTATAATCCAAATCTTAAACCTAGCCCTAACCCTAATCATAACCCAACCCTTTTTCTCGAAACCTTAACCTTGACCCTAACCCTCACCTTTATCCTATCTTTATAACCCTAACCACAACCAGAACTCTAACCCCAACCCTAACCCTAATTACCTAACCCTTAATATTTTTTCTTTTATTAATTAGTTGCATTCACTCTAATAACCCTAAACCTATCCGTAAACCTAACCCTAGCCCTATCCCTGGCCCTAATCCTAACCCCAACTCTAAGCCAAATATAAAATAAACCCTTAATCATAGCAATAACCCTAAAAATTAATTCTAAATATAACCCTAATACTATAATCCCTAATTGTAATCCTAAACCCTAACCCTATTTTCATATCTAATCCCAACCATAACCAAAACTCTAAATCTAACCCTAACCCTATTTTCATATTATGTTTTCCTTATGATTAGTTGACTCTTATACTAAATCTGAGTGTTGTTTGTGTTTTGACAAGAGTAGATTAATATTTTTTATATGAAGATCAAAATTACATGCACATAGAATGAACCATAGTTTAGTTACAACACTTAGTCTCTTCAAAATAATCAGAGAAGATTAGGGAGAGGAAGGAATGCACACCAAACTACAAAATAGGGGTAGTTGTGGCTTTGTTAGTTTTCTTTATATAGTCTACTTGTTTCCTATAGGGATAAATATTTAATCACTATACAAATGAAAGATGGTTGATTATCTACTGGATATTGTTTTGTGTGTTTTGAAATGGAAGATATCTATGTTGGAAAACAAGGATAGACAACTGAGAGGGGGGGTGAATCAGTTGTTACAAAATTGAAACTTATTTAACCTTATTAACCTTTAATCTCATATCTGATAATTAATAGTGAAAGCATGAATCAACAACACATCAGAAACACACATAACACCAAGATTTTTGTGTAGAAACCCTGTTAGGGGAAAAACCATGGTGGAGGTTAATCCACAATTTATGCCTTGTTAAAAGTATAAAAGAAATGAAGAAGGAATACACATGCATTCAGGAGCACTGCCTAGAGCTCACTGCTCAAAGGGAAGGCTCACTACCTTACATAAGGTAATCAAATTAAATCCATCTGATGAGGTTGAACTGAGAAATTGGCTTCTTCAAAATCTTGATGACAGTTTCAGTTAGGCACCTAAATACTATTTCATACTTTGCGTAAACTTCTTCACACTCTACTCTACATTCGAATGATCTAATCTTTATTCACACATATCTCACATACACTTCACATACATTATCTCTAAATGAATAAAATAATCGCTCTTATATATTCACTTCATGAATTTACATTAATAACTTTGTCGGCCAAAAATAAATAATAGATGAATACAAACTCTCGGCCCAATTCATGAAGAAATCTCAATACGCACCAACCTAAATCGGTCTCAACATAATGAAGACCTAAAGCAACATCCTCGAACATTCCAAGCATTCAAAAATTAATCCACAAGAATCTACAACACGCTAACACCATCATGCCAACCAAGAACATGAAAACTCGAACATGGAAAGGAAAAATCTTTGATCACGAGCACACTAATCAACGTGGATGTACCACAATAATAGAGTATGAGATCAAGAAACTTCTATGAACATCTCAAGAGCATACACAACAATTAAATTGACCAGAATTACATTATCCTCTTTCAAAAACACCAACTATAGCAACAAAATAACTATAAGAACACAAAAACTCAAAAATAGCTCCAATCTTGATGCACACCTCTGAAACTTCTAGAGTATATACTAGATAGGCTCAACAACAAACCCTTTAATACATGACTTTAGAATACCAACGTACAAAAATTTTCACCACTCTGATCTTCACAACTTCATAGACTATCTGCAACATATTTATTCTAATTTTCTCAATATCCTTGACATATACAACCTTTAAGACATTAATGCTAATAGTGTTGACATCAATGACAACCACATATCATGAGAAACACAACCACAACACCCAACAATCTACATCTCTATAAAAATTGGTATATGCTAATAGTCAACTTATTATCTTATTTATAGCATTTCCTTAGCTTTTTATACTAAAAAATTCAAGGTAGAGGGTAACATGATTCTTTGAATTGGATACTACATAAAAATTTATGTGTTATAGTCATTGCTTCCATTGTTTGCATTTTCACATTAGGATGCAGATTTTTTACAATCAACAGTATTTTAATGTCTTGCCAAAATTAATATTATTAATAATTTCAAACTTTTATAAACATGTATGGAAAGTAAGTACATACATAAGAAATATATTGTAATAGTTTCTTCAACAAAGGATAAAAAAATCATGTGGACCGTACAAGGATTGTGGTGGGACTTAAAATTTACTACCCATGTGGTATTAACGAGGGAGATCAATAATAATCCTTCCTCGTGGATCTCGCACGATCAGATTAAAGGCCCCTGAGGGTACTGCGAGGTCTGCGAAGAGGCGACACATGGCCTGGTTCTTGAAGTGACAGGGCTAGGTGGGACCCGCTGTCCAATTGCAACATCTTGTTTTCTTGGGTTGTGATTGGGCATGGTTCTCCCAGGGCGCTGATGTGGATTTTCAAACAATTGTTGACTCAATCTGAGTTGTCCGACTTGCCATGTTCGATCAACATTAACGGTTCGATTTTTCTTGGGTTCCTGTTCATTTGCATTGGGAGTTCTTGCTCTTTGGAAGTTGTTCTCATTAATGACGCGGATTTTTTTAGTGGATCTAAATTTCCTACATGCGAACACTGTTCTCCTGATAAATGCAATGATGGGTTGTACGACATGCCTTCGCAAGCCAGGAATAGTTTGTGGTGGCTACATTAGCCACTAAAATGCTCAAATGCTCGTGCTACATTCGAGCAATTAATATTCTCGCTCCAATTAACTCTATGAATGCTCATTATGTTATCTAGTATTATCATTGCATTTTGAGTTGTCTTGTTTGCAGGTGGTCGAGTCTCTCCTGTATTTTGAGAGGTGTTCTTTGCAATGGATCATTCAGCTGTGCGCAAAAGGACCAGACTCGGGGTGACAAATTTGCAGCCTGATGGGGTACAACCTATCCTTAGCAAGCCCAAGATTTTCCATGATGCTAATTTTAAAGGGATGAGGAGCTCCAAGTCCCCACTGGTGCTGTCTTTGGGTTCTGACAGTGATGGGTCTGAAAATGACTCGGACTACCAACGTTACTTGGCGTCCATGACCGAGATGTTGGGGGTCAATGAAGAGCCCCTCGTAGTTGCCCCAATAACTGCGGTGGCGCCCTGCCATGCTACTAGATCATGTGTTAAAGTGGATAAAAGGAAGTTGGTCTCGCTTCTTCCTGAAGCGAGGACCAGGAGCGGTCACCTCTACTGGGGCTGTGTGTGTTGCAAGTAGTTGCAGTTGCTGGGTGTGTTACTTTTGGTTGGTGTGTTGATGTGGACGTACGCGTGCCTGCCACACTCTTTTGTCTTTAGCTCCGGTTGGTTACAATGGTATAACTGTTTTGATTCCTCGAACTGATTATGGTTTTTTCTAATGATGAGGAATGTCAATTTCAATTTCATTCTAAATGAAATTCAATTTTGGAATGAACAATGTAGCCTATTGCTTTGTTGCTCTCCTATCCTATAAAGGAGATTTGATGGCTCATTATTAAGGGTTGTTGTTTTTTTGGGTCCGAAGGCTTAGAATAGGTACAGTTAGTGGTAATGCAATATTTTGAAGGTATTATGTAGGAAATCATGCTGGGTTGGGAATAGTATGAAATAAGTATACTATGCTTTTGTAATTATTGATATCAAAAGAAATCTAAAAAAATTAAGACATTTTGCTATCCTGTGTATGGGCCATGGATTATGAATGGATTTATCAAGGGTTTGTTCATTTAGTTTCAATGGTGTAGTTGAAAGTGTAATTTGTTCTCTTGCTTTGACTTAATGAGTTAATCAAATGCTTGAACACAAATTGCATGTTTATGGTTATATGCTCAGGATTCACTAAGGAGTATTATTTTAATATACTGACAAATCTCATGGTAGCAAAGCACTATGGTGATAAGTTCAATTTCATCTAAATTATGTTTTATATGACTCACACCCAATGGATGAGGCACTGGATAGTATTGGTAAATTCCTTTCAGGTATAGGACTGTGACTCTAAGCACGATGATTCAATACCTGAACATTTTAACAAATATCTACTGCTATCTCTTTTTAGGATATAGATCTTATGATAATTTTTAGTCTCCTTGCTTTGGGATATTTGTTATTATTCTTTGGTTTTGCCACAACCAGGGTAATGACTATCTGTTAGTGTTAGTGGGGACTGCATCTGTAAGAAGAAGTGTTCTTACCAATCATGAAACATTCTTATGAACACACTTGGGTTTACCCACTTTGGTTTCATAGAGCCAAAAGTGTAGGAGATGTCAGTCTTTGACTGACTCTTGTTAGTTGGCCACTAGCCTTTGTAGTTCTTTATAACAGAGGTTGGCTACCTCTTACAGAATTGAAAATCCTATGTGGGAAAAAACAACAATAGATTGTAATTAAGATATACACAAAATGGATCTACATTGAAAATTCGGTAGGAAAATTCAAGCAAATACAACTAGTAGATACAAAACCAAATAAATGTGAAATTGTGGACTATAATGATTGTAGAATATACATAATGGATTTTTTTAAAAGGTTTTAGAAACTCTCAATCAAATGCAATTGGTAGATGTATAGACAAATTTCACAACCTTCACCAAAATCCTTGTTGATTTCCTTAATATGGGAGATTTGGAACAAGGTATAGACATCCATCAAAGCATAATACGAAGATGAATTTTCTCAAATGTTGTGGTTGTACACTCCATTTTCAAATCTATGTAAAATGTGGGAGGATAGATAAATCTTGTGAACTATTTGACAAAATATCTCAAAGAATTGTAATCTCATGGAATACACTCTAATTAGAAAAGTTGCATCACTACCCTCATAACAATCTCTCAATTTGTTTTAGTTTCTATTGTGTTACTCAATTTGAAACTTAATTGTGATACATTAAGTTCATTGTCAAATTGTCATTTGTGTGTCAAGTTTGTCAAAATCCAAAATGATCAATTATTAATAAAATCATGGATCATGTAATATTGGGATGGGTGACCTCCTAGGAAGGCCTAGTGCTTCATCACTTTGAGAATCATTTAGACGCAATGAGTGCTAAGTGGACCATTCATTATCATGAGAGATGGATTCTTGTGAAACACTACTCATGAAACATGGGTCAATGAGTTTGACTTTTAAAACTACATAATTAAATCTTGATAACAATATCAAAATTTGACACAATGTGAAAAATACTTCCTACTTGTCAATAGATCATGTTGTCAAAATCTAGATTTTCAAATTATGAATTCTTTGTAATTATTCAATAGATCATGTTGTCAATTGAACCTATTGGCATTTTTTTATTGCAACCCACACGTGTTTCCTAGAAGCTCCTATGAACTCCCCACATTCAATAATAAAAGAATAGGAATAGTATGGCCAACTTTACGAGAATAGCAATAAGGCTAATTCTCCTACACTTCGGACTCTGTAAAATCCAGGAGGGTATTCCCTAACATGTGCTCTTAACATACAACATTTAAATAATTCATTTAATTTGCACACAGGTAAGCAACAGATAGATCCCCAATTAATGTTAAAGGATCAAATCCTTCAAGAAATTGTGGCTATTCCTTAAAAAAGACTCATGTCCATTTAACAGAGAATCACAAACTTCACATAAAGTAAATTGATAGGAAATGTTTGAGTAAAATATCTTGATGCCATAACACAAAACATACGAGAATAAAACGTAATCAGAATTCCAGTGCCATATCCTAGCGCAAGGAGTCAAAAGAGAAAACTGAACTACAGGGTAAATTTCATTTTGAACACTTATTATATATTATGAATTGCATTACAACCCATATATCCATACCTGAGTTTATTACTCCTTTATGAATCCTATTTGTTATATTGCATGAATTTACTGGTTAACTGAAGCATTTAATCGATCATTTGAACCAGAGCTGTAGTTAAACACAATTCAGAGTAAAGAACAAATGAAAATCAATGAAAATCATCTTTGATCGATATTTCATTAATAATCCATGTAACATAACACAATAGGAGACCAAATAAACTCCAAATATTCATGGGTTTGATATAAACATGCTCAAAAGCCCCATGATTAACAAAGTTCTCCAATCTGACTCAAAACTTTTTTAAACCTGGACTTACAATTCATACTCTCTATATTACTAGACTCTTATTTCTCATATCTTGGATATTTCAACTGACCACTCTCTCGGCCTAGAATCCCCTTTTATAAAAAAGGGGAGCCGACAAGCTTCAGGTTAGAGAGTACACATATCCATTTGTAATTGGACTGCTAATTCCTGATTCAGTTGCAATTCTATTATGCGAGAGGAGAGCATAAGACAAATATCATCATTAGTTGATAAGGAGGAAAGAAAACATCACTCCGAAGGCCACTCCCCATACATCGAAGGCATGCTTCACCGTTATAGTATTAAATCCACCTCAACACCCTGTACTTGGAGTCAAAAGGAGAATGCAATTTTAGAATATAATATCTAAGGCCAAACCTGTATTATACATGACCAAGTTGCAATTCTTGACTATAACACTCATAATTGTAGTTCATCAGTGAACACCTTTTTCCATAATTCAAACTCCTCCTCGGAAGGCCACTGGAAAGCCACAACCTGATCAACCTTGTTTCGATAGGGAGCATACTTTACCATTATCGATGTGGCCTTTTTATCAAAGTTCTCTAAGAAACTTATAACAAAAGACAACTTTTCCAATGTATTCTCTAGCATGTGGATGTCAGCATTTTTGCATATCTCATGTGTTTGAGACATCATTATATTGTTCATTTGCTCCTTCCAAACTTGTAGGGGTTTGACTTCATCCTAACTATGTAAAATATGAGGCAATGGCGTCAGGTCCTTTCCATCATACACATCTTTCATCAATTTAATCTTGGATTCCATTGGAGCGGCAAATCCCTGAAACTTCTGCTCAACAATTCCCTTGACCAATTGATATGTTGCAATAACAGTAGGATATTTATCACCATGCTGTTTTTCCCCTACTGCCATGAATCTCAACTTCTCCATTCTAGGGATCCATGTGTTTAGCAATGAGATGGCCAATTCTTTATCCCTTCAAAACATTTTTAGTGCTTGCAACATTAGGACATAATTTGCATGAACACTATTTAGCTTACTCTGGACCGTTCTGTTTAAATGTTTCAAAATAGTGTCCACTATCACTGTATTGTTTCTCCCTGCTGCATCCCAGATTTGCTTTACCATCTCCTTATATTTTTCAACTTGATGAATCAGTTTCTCCCTAGAAAGTCCCCCTCTAGGGCTAGTAGCCCTCTCAATAGCGATAGGAACTTGTCCAATATTATATGGAATAATAGCCAAAGACCGTGCTTGTGCAGGAGGTTGAGACTGCTCTATTGGTGGGTTGGGAACAGTGCGGCTAGAACTAGCTTGCTTTTGAGATATCATGGTATCCATTTGTTGCCTCAATAAAGCCAATTCAGTTTCTAACTTTGCTACCTTTTGTTGACTCTTATTATATTCAATAATAATGTCATTATATTGGCCTCTTAGAGTATCCCGTTCCTTGGTTAAATTGTCAACAGTTGCTCTGGTGAATTTGGCAACATTCACGACCATATCAGCAACTTCTAGTGTTGGGGTGTCAGCAACTCTCCTCACAACCAAGTGACCACTGAAGTTAAAAGGTTCTGCAACAATTGGATTTTTAGAGCCAGCAGATAGGGACTAGATTGCCAATGCATCCCATTCCTCACTAAAGGCCGATCCCTTGAGTGCCACTGTAACCTCCTCTTCAGTAGTAAGAAATGGCTTATTAGCCCTTCTTATTGTGTCAAACACCACAACATCAGCGATATCCCATTCTGGGAGTAGCAATAGTCCACTTTTTTGTACCGATCCCCGACCCTACTCTGGTGTTATTGTTTTGAATATTTCTCTCTTTTGTTCCCTGACCTTAGCTTGAATTACCTTCTCTGGGAGCTCTGGATGTAGACTTCTCTCATGTGCCACCTTCTCAGCATATAATGCAGTATGTGCTCTCCACACAAAATCTTTAAAAGCACCGATTTGAATAAAAGAGTCATCCATCATGAACTCTGTACAGGATTTTATTCTCAAGTCATCATTGCTTGTTATTCCTTTGATTTCATCTTTTCCTAACCTCAAAGAAATAGTACCTGAACCTGTTGCAATGTCAACTGGGTCCAATGGCATCTCAGGATGCATTTCATCCAGAGTGACAATAATGTCATCATCCTCATCACCATCACAATCAACAATCTTTACCCTTTCAACCCTCTGCCTCTTTGGTGATGGCAGGCAAGCCTGTTCTGAAAAACTTGGATGAGAATCCAAATCAACAACATTTGGTACTGACTGCCTTAAAGAAGATGGTGCAATATTTTTAGCAACATCTTCAGCCCTACTTCCCTTTCTTCTAGAAAAAACCCTTATCTTCTTTTGGGGCTGATAAGTAGGTCTCTCCTCTTCCTTTACCTCAAGGTACTCCTCGATGGTTTGTGATTTTCCCCTTTCTTCCACAACCCTTTCATCTTTCAAAACCCCAACCAAGCTCTCAAAATTATCAATAGCATACATTGCCCTGCTAAACTCATCTTTAGCATTAGGTATGGCATTGAAACCAGGTATTTTCTCCTGCTTACTTTTTACCATTTTAGAGTAGGCAATGTATAGTTCCTTTCTATCATCTTGTAATTCCAAATCAAAAATATTCCTGATGATGTCCTCAGGAAAGTAGAAGTTGTGGATAAAAGCTCCTATCCGATGTTTTTCCTTCATTTGAGAGATAAAACCCTTAGGATCATGATTCCTGGGGTGCACAGTCCTTAGCCTATAAGGCCCAAGTAATTGATGCAACTCCTTCCATCCTCCCTTTGCCATAACAAAATCGGCAAATGTTGTATATTCAAGGAAGAAAGAACCTTTCTTCTGTTCAGCTGGTAAGTGTAGTTCCTGAGCGCCCCCAAACTGCCTCATGATTTCCAAAAATCCAAGTCTAAGGGGCACCTCCCTTGGCAGAACCTTGGATTGACATTAGTGCCAAAAACCCTAAAAATTGTGGTATTACAATAGGGGAAAATGTCTCCCCAATTGTGCATTATGTTCAATTCAGGCCTTCTCTCCATCGGCCTCAAGAAGTCATGAATTTCTTTTGGGATCCTTGGGGGGTCATGAACTAGAGCCTCCCTTAATTTAGATCCTAATACATTATGAAAAGTTACATAATCAAACTCATGATCATGCATGTCAAGAATCCTAGTCCAATATTGGACAGACATTTCAATGTTTCCTTCCTTCTTTAATTTCATATCTTTTTCGAACACAGCCTGACCCCTATACTGAAACATGTGGATTAATAAGGAATACCATCTGAATCCAACCTAATTCTTCCCCTCCTTTAGGGCTACTGGACCTGTGTGCATCTTCTCTGCCAAATAAGTGGCAAAATCGTATATTACATTAAAACTTGGGTGCTGGAGATTTACTGCCATATACATAATATCGGTAGGCAAGGTTTTCTTTAAGCTGACTCCCAAAACTTGACATAAAGCACAAACAATTTTTTTAAAATAACTGGCGAAATAGCTCACAAGAAAAGGTTCGGGCTCATTCCTACCAATTACTACCTTCTTCTGATTTTTTTCCTCTTCCTGAGACTGCCAAATGAGGTATTAAGAAGGATGTTCTGAACAAACCCCTAGTATTTCTATATTCTTGCCTGAAAACCTCCAAGTTGACAGGAACCATATCCCGACTCCATTCGTGCAATTTGAAAATCTCTGCAATTTCTTCTTTGGTTATCTTAATCATCTGCACACCAGCATGTGTTCTGACAATTCGGGCCACAAGGTTATATCTAGCAGCAATGTCCTTTAGAAGATCTACATCCATATAAACATTAGGAACCACCAATTTACCCAGGTCTAACCTCAAGGGGTTACACAAAGGAACTGACAAATTCCTATTCCCAAACCAATTGGAGAACAACTGCCACCCGATGTATGGTAACTCGACATCTTGAATTGCACATTGCTTGTCTGTCAATCCTTCCAAGATTCGAGGCCCATAGAACAAAACCTTTCCCTCCTGTTTCTTGCTAGTAGAGGGTTGTAACAAATCAATAATATCTTGGGATAAAGACCTGGTAGTGGTTTCAGAACCAAAAATTCGGGCCTTGGGTGCCATTTATACTAGACTAATGATAATTCAAATTAGGGTTTGCTTATTTTCAGATAGCAAATAATTACAATTTTCTCCTTGAGCCTTAACAGAAAATTCTTCAACATTAAAAAAACCCTAGCAATTATCTAGACAAGCTCTAAAAGCGAATCTATTCAATCAATTCTTCAAGAACAGAGATAGGAAACAATCACGAGTTGCTTAGCAAACAACCATAAAATATTTTGAATTTACAAGAAATGGCGTACGTGCTACTTACGGTTTCAATTGCAGAACATCCAGGGCAGCAAAATTGAGAAATCGTAACCACAACTTGCTTCACTCGATACCAAGCAATTCTTCCTCAATGTAGAGATACAGAACTAAAATAGTAATTCACAAATTTTAGCATTTAATTATGCAAGCAGAGTCAAACTCGACCATTACTATTCACTCACGCGAGATAAAATGACTATAGTACAATACCAGTTTATTTTTAAATACGAGCCATTGATCAATCGCAACGTTGGCTAGGAGAATGGCTCAGATTTAGGCAAAATAGTTTGAAAATGCCATGTTCTCCCTCCAATCACCAAACAGATAGGATATTCACCTACCGAGCACCACATCAGCATGGAAATGGGCCCCACCTTTGTTATCAGCGCACAGCATCGGAGTCCACGCATCACCAAATCGCACACCTCGTAGCATTAATGAAACTACAGTTTTAATTGTGCGAGGTCAGCGAGGAACGACCACGATGCGTCGGTACGGAAATAGCTGTTAGCATTAGCTTTCATAATCGATTAGTAAGCAAAAATGGTCCCCACCATCAAATGTGACAGATGGTAGAATCTCACACACCTCGCACCATATTTGTGACATTAGCAGAAACCTTGCAAGGTCTACGAGCAACGGTCAAGATTGAAATCACTTCATCCGACGACTGCGCAATCTGCACACGCAAAAAGGTTATTTCGCCTGACTTTTTAATAGTTGTTTTATTTTGTAGGGGGTGTTTTTAATGACCGTCGATCTTCCTATGATTGATCCTGACCGCTCCCCGTGATCTCGCGATGACATCACTGCTGGTTGTTATATCACGGGCGAGCACCATGTGTCCCAAGCTGCCGATGCCGAAAAGGGATTAATAAAGCATTTAATATTTATGTCAGACTTAAATACGTTATAAAGTGGGTTACTAAAATAGCTGCGAGATGCACATGCTCGAGATCGACGGTGATGTTATAATCTTAGTAAAAAGTTTCTCGACGGTTATGTTTGGTGCTACTGACTGCTGTGTTTTTAATGACCGTCGATCTTCCTACGATTGATCCTGACCACTCCCCACGATCTTGCGATGACATCACTGCTGGTTGTTTGGAGATTGCAATATCACGGGAGAGCACCACATGTTCCAAGCCGTCGAAGCCGAAAAGGGATTAATACAACGTTTAATATTTGTGTCGGACTTAAAGATGTTATAAAGTGGGTTACTTAAATAGTTGCGAGATGCACGTGCTCGAGATCGATGGTGATATTATAATCTTGGTAAAAGGTTGCTCGACAGTTATGTTTGGTGCTATTGACTGCTGTGTTTTAATGACCATCAATCTTCCTATGATTGATCTTGACCGCTCCCCGCGATCTCTTGATGACATCACCGCTGATTGTTTGGTGATTGTGATATCACGGGCGACCGCCACGTGTCCCAAGATGTTGATGCCGAAAAGGGATTAATAAAGCATTTAATATTTGTGTCAGACTTAAATACATTATAAAGTGGGTTACTAAAACAACTACGAGATGCACGTGCTCGAGATCAACGGTGATGTTATAATCTTGGTAAAAAGTTGCTCGATGGTTATGTTTGGTGGTGCTGACTATTGTGAGTGAACACGATCGCCGATGGTAGGAATCAACGGTTGCCCTCCATCGCATGATCCAAAGATGTAGGATGTTTAGTGATCGTGATATCATGGGCGGGTGCCACGTGTATTCCTTTGGTGTTGCTTTTGCGGTGGGCCCTCGATGTTGACATGGAGATTTCATCAACCCTTTTGAAGATGGTCGTTCGATGATCTAACAAAAATAAAAGATCGATGACTGAAGTTTAAATTTGCAACAAATGTGATTGGAGTTGTTGGGGCGACATGCAAATGAGCTTTAATGGTGGACGAGATGTCTGCTGCCTCAATTTAATCGACATAAAGTATCTACTCTTTTTCTATCTTCATCACAAAAGCATTCAAGTATTTTCCAAGCAGTTCAGAGCCAGAGATAAAGTTTTTTGAGTGATCACCTTGAAGTTTGGTTCTCTGCAAGGCGCGAAATCCCATGAGTTATTTTCTAAACTGTTGGGTTAATTTGACTGTGTCTTTGCAAAGGGTTCTATTGTGCTGGTCAAGGGGTTTTGTTAATTATTGTCATAGGGTTACTGGTTCGTTTGAATTATTGGAATTGCACAGTTATGTTGTACTTTTGTGTTATGGGTACCCCTAGTTTCTTCGAGGATTTCATTTTTTAAAAGAAGCCCTAGTTGTTTAAGATGGCACCACCGAACTAACACTCTGGCCATGTTGATTATTTGAAGAGGAATTTTAATGATGACTTCCTAGATCAACTCCCGTTGTCAACAAATGACAGGAAGAGTGGTTTAGTTTTAATGAATGGAAAGAACCTAGGCGAAGGTCTACTGTGCAAAAATTCTAACATTGCGGATGCCAGGATTCCTATGATTGGTCTTGAAATGTTTAGGCTATGGTATGGATAGCGAAACTTACCTCACCCCTTCTCTAATGCCTGGAGATATGACATGGGGAAACTAACAGTGCCAAATGTGTTCCCTGATGTTGACTTGCTCAGAGCAGTGGCAACACGGTATGATCCTATGACAAGGGTCATAAGGGGTAATGATGGTGGAATTTTGCTAAGCCTAAATGCATATGAGATTCGGAAGATTTTTTATTTGACTGAGTATAGCCCTTTCTTAGTCCAAATAGATTTTGAGAAGATGAAGGAGGAGTACAAAAGGTTAAAGCCTCTTTTCAGATTGAAGTTGCTTCCTCTTCACCTAGCCAGGGCAAGCAGTTCAATAATTCATATCAGCCCAAATGACCAGGAGCCTTTCAAGCTGAGTTGTTTTGCCAGTCACTTCCTGGCAACATTTTATTCATTGTGCTGGATTTTAGGGTTCAACCCTAATACTGTGATGCCATTTGTGTACATGTTTATGGGAGCCTAGATTCAACATCCCAACTTCTCTGTAGTGTATGACTTTGCATCATTCCTGTCAGAGAAGATGCATGAGGGTTTGATGAAGCTGCATGTGGGGGATACTGGCACTCCTTTTTTTTGGTACTCCCTATTGATGCATATGTTCCTATACAAGAATGTTGTTTTCTTCTCAAAAAATATGCAGTTGAGGCAGGAGGTGAATGGAGAAAGGTTACCAGTATAGGTGTGAAGTGTAGATTTGTCTTACAATAGGGGAGGTACCAGCTTTGTGCAGTTTGATAACTGCTTTGCCTCTAGACTCAAGGCTCGGTTGGTGGTAAATGTGCCAAGAGTCCCTGAAGATTTGCATGACTTCTTTCAACCGAAGGTGAGGAAGCCTAATTTAAAAGTGTCACAATTGGGGTGATATCATCTTGTACCCTGTAAGCACTGTCTTGAGGGTGTATGGTTTCCAGGGAACCCCTCATATCCTCCCCTTTAATATACCATCAAGGATGGGGTTTGCCGAAGTAATGTGGCAACTAGGTTGTATTCATGAGGACAACCTAACAAAGAAAGGAAAAGGGACTTTGTTCCCTGACTACACTATTGTTTCTGATTTTGTCTGTTCCAAGGGAGGATGGGTCCACTTCATAAGGTTTTTTGATGACTTCAATTTGAGGAATGGTCCTAGGAGACAGCATAACCCTGAGGGATTCTTTGCATTGTTCAAACAATGAATTAAAGGTGGCAAATTTGCACATGAATTCAACTTTCTTGAGGACCTAATCAGAAATGAGTTTGATTTGAATAGGTAGGAGTTGAATAGATAAAAATGGATTGCATATGAAAAGCCATTGGCTATAATACATAAAATGGATCCAAAATATGATCCATTAATGGAGTTCACTCCATTTCACAAGAGAATAGAATTCTTAATGGCTAATTTCAAAAGTATGATGGGTACCTTGATGACCAAGAGGGTCAGTTTGGAATTAGATTTTGGTATAGATAGACTGGATGTGAGGTCTGAAGAAATAAGGCCAGTTTATCAGCCACTAGTTGACAAGCCTCTATATAAGAGAAAGAGGAATGCGAGCAGTGATGAGCAAGAAGGGGATAAGAAGGGAAAAAAAGTCATGCAAGCATCATCACAGCTAGGTCCAAGGATCAGAGCACCCAAAGGGATAAAGATTGTGGGATCTAGATTCACCACCAAGAGGTGATCTTGTAGTGTTACCATCAGAGCCAAGCCCTAAGAGGCAGAGTTGAGGAAATGCAGGAAACTCTAATGGATGAGATAATTCTGACTGATCAAGACATGCAGGTTGGTATCCCTTCCCCTCCTAGATCAACACAATTGGTGCTTTCTTACATGGATGCAAAGGGGAAATGTGTACAAGATGCTAGGATGGAGGCCTGCAAGGCATTCTTCGATGATGATGCATTTGTAAAGACTCCTATATTCTTGCAACTAGTTTGGAGGATGAAACTAGAAGAGTACCAGAAAAAATGCAAGAGTAGGAGAGAATCGAGACCTGATAGGTCTGAGCAGGAGAATGATGATGAGGTCAAGGCCAAATTAATGGAAGAATTCAAAGGAATCACTTCTGAGGAGGGAAGAAGACTTGTGACTCAGGTCGGTGTCTTACTTTTGCCTGAATGGGACATAGTTGATGCAGTTGCATTCAATGCTATCTTACAGTCCAAGCACCCTATACAAGACAATGAAGAAGAGGTTAAGACAGCTCTGTAGGACTCTACCTTCAGTGAGGAGTATGAAACTCTGGCCATATGGGCATTGGCATCCCAAGGAAGAAAGCCAAATGTAACTGATATTAGCCCACACTTAAGGGGAGGGCTAATCATCAAGAGAGCTTCTAAAACTTCAACAATAGAAGCTACAAGCCTGACAGTGAATGTGGCCAAATTTTCCCAAAAGATAGCTGAGAGAGAAGAGGTTGAAAAGAAAAGTCTGATGGAGAAATACAATATGATAATTGCAGAATGTAGTAGGATGCAACAAAGGAATGTTGAGCTGCAATCTGAAGTAGATAGGTTGAAATATGGGCAGGTGGGAGAATCCTCCAATACTCCTGGTATCAGAGCATTACCTTCTATTGCAGGATCGGTCCCCCATACTAATCCAATTGTTTCAACTCCAGTGTCCCCCATCCAAACACCTGCTCTTAGCCCTACACCAGGGCCAGTTGAAGAAGAAGTTGAATATTTTGTGGATCCCACCAAGAAGCAAATGTTGAATAGGATCATAGAATTGTAGGCTGCCTTAAAGGCAAGTGAGGATGATGCAATTTCCAAACAAAGTGATGTGGTTGACATAGTTTTGAGGCATCTTAATGAAAAGGTTGATGGTAAATTACCATCTGTACATTCTTTGTATTCTTTATTCTTGGATGGAATAAAAAATATCAATAGGGATCGAGAAATAATTTTGCCTTTGGCTAAGAAATGGATCCCTAGGGCCAACGATCTGGATATTATGTACAAAGCTTCTAGGTTTGATGTGGACAACATGCCCCAATCATTGAAGCCTACTCAAAACTTTGTAAAATCATTAAGCGGATTCCAGGCCCTACCTGATGATTTCAGTAGAAGAATTAAGGAGTTGATAAAGAGCTTTGATTACTAGAATGATACATTTTTGCCAAACATTATTGATGCACAAGGAAATGTTAAGACATTGCAACAGTGGCAGGATGGGGGAGAAGAAGTTATCAATGCACAAACCAAATTGATTTGTGGTGATTCAAACTATGATTTGCTAGTAAATAGTATGGATAAGATAATTAACACCAACACATTTTTAGAGTTTTTTGAAAGGGAAGCCAATCAGGTTGCAGTGAAGTACACACCTTACAATAGTAAGGTGAATGAGGTCATGAAATTTCACTGGCCAACAGATGAAGAGTATCAAAGATGGGTGGACAAGTACTTAATCGAAGAGGAATAAAACAGTGTCTATTACCATAGGATGGATGAAGGAATGCTAGACGATGATGCAAACAATTCTGGAGACAGCCACAAGAAATGATTTAACAATGGACAGGGCATGTGAACAGAATGAGAAGATGTTCAAAATGGAGCTAGCCATAAGGAATACATTGGAGGATGCTGATACACACAAGCGGCCAACTTATCGAGATTATTTATCAAAACATCTATTTATGACTTAATAGAGCATAATTTCTAGTTTTTTATTGTTGTTAAGCAAAAGACATTTCTCAAAGGATGCGCCCTTTCACAATTTTGATATATTTATATCTGTTTCATAATGTAAAATAGATATAGGCGGATAGGAGAAAGATATATTAGATAGTTTGCAATGAAACTTTCCTTTAAAAGACTTAGATGCTTGTATGAATTTTGTTGAAGTTAATGAAGATGTCTGAACTTGTGGCTTAATCTTGGTATCAGTTGTTTGTGGAATTATACAGTTATCTGGTTGTCTCCATTTTAATGATTTTTTGTTGTCTAAATTGATATATGAAGCATATAAATATATTTAGTTTACAGATACACATTTTCTATATTTGTATGATGTGATTATTTGGTTCTTTCAAGTAAAGATTAAACCCTTCTAGTCAATCACAGTAACTGAAGAGTATTAATTGGATCAATAAGAAGAATCACATAACTAGGATTGTCATTCTATCTCAAGTAGAGTTTGTTAGTCATTTACTTGCACATTTATACAAGTTATAAACTACATTTGTGTGCCAAACACTTTGAATTATTGCCATCATAGATTACACTTTTATAGATCTTCATTAGACTCCATACACACAACAAGGCAGTGGTCTCATGCTTTCATCTTTTGGTTTATCCATTTTATTTTTAACATCTGTTAACTGAACATATTCTAATATAATTCAAATATAATTAAAATTAAAAACATCATAAATTAATTATGTAACCACATAAGTCAAATATAATTCTATCAAGAAATTAATATCAAATAAATAATACAATCACATAACTCATACATTTCAATGTCATTGTTCTTCTTCTTCATCCAACTCTTTGTCTGTATCATCCGATCCAGATTCAACATTGTAAGGATTGGTCATATCATCATCATTGTCATTGATATCAGTTTCGATAATGTCATCATCCACACAGATATCATCTTCATGAACATTAACTCCTACATCATCATGATCTAGTTCCTCCTCTTCGACATCTTCATCAGGCACATCATCAACTAACTGTTGATCCTGATCATCATCTACATCATCTTCTATTTCTTCAGTATCTTCTTCTTCCACCACATTATACTTTACCAGCCTTCCTCTTGGATCATGTCTAACAACATATGACCAACCCGATTTACCTGGAACCTCTGAGTAAAATACCTACTCACATTGGCTTGGAAGAACATAGGGCTCATTTCCAGCTCGCTCAAAATACCTTGTATTAACCATGGTAAATCCATTATCATGTTCAATAACAGTTTTCTCGGGATCATTTTCATTCAATCGTAGCTTGTACCATAGGACGACAAACAAAACTAATTTGAAGGACTTAAAGTCACACTCAAGTATATCATCCAAAATCCCATAGTATTGATTTTCTAAGACTTCTGGATGTATGTCACTTCTAGATGAAACATTAGTCACCTAGAAGACTTGCAGTTATCCCAAATCACAAGTTTTCTTCATGTCATCCAACTTTTTGATTCAAAATTTATGACCATTGCACCACATAGCCTTGTGGTGTTTTCACCTGCAATATGTCAAACATGTAAAACTTATTGCAATATCGTCAGTTGATAAACATATTTATTCTTGGCCGAATGTATGCAAAGAAAAAAAAATCTCAACATATATATACATCAATATAATTGAAAATAATCAAATAATATGGGTGATTAATATATTTATACATACCTTTTTATCTCTTAAACCATATGCTAAATCAATTTCCCTTGGTGTAACATTGTAGTCTCCATTATGATGAGCTTCTTTAACCAATGAAGCCACACCTTCCCATGTTAATGCGCGACCAGATTGTTGACATCGTTCAATCCATACCGTCATCCAATCAAGATTGTTTGTGACGTACAAATATAGTGCATCCCACTCTCGACCAATTGTATCAAAAAAAATTGAAATTCACAAACGACGTATAATTAGTTAATTACCATGATATACGACCTTAATTTATAATTGATGAATATTGAAAGATTAATAATTAAATAAGTACAATATACATAAAAACCAAATGTAAAATGTATTCTAATTAATCTCCATGACCATCTTATAATTATCTGTCACTTTCCTTAATCTACCTTTCCCCATCAGGTACTCCCCTTCAAATTTTTTAATGGAGTTGGGATCCCAAGTGCGATCTACATGGATCTTTGCTGCAAACTTAGGAAGATATTCAGTAATGTACACCATAGTCTGGTATACCATGTATCCCTCCACCATAGAACCCTTAGGATGTGATCTTTGTCTAACCAAAGCCTTCAAAAATTTCAAGTGCCTCTCAACCATCCACATTGACCTTGTGTGTATAGGTCCACATAATTCAATCTCCTCAACTTGGTGTATGAGGTAGTGTTCTTGTGCATTGAAAAATGTCGAAGGTAGACACTTTTGCATTTCACACATTAGACGAGGAATTTTTCTCTTCCAATAATTTATATCTTCTTTATGGATTGCTTTAGATGACAACCATCTACAAGTGATTCAAGGCACAAATATATTAACGAGATTTAACAAAAATATACAATGAATTGAACAAATATCGCTACTTACCTCATGTATTTTCCAAGATCATATATAACTTGCTTGGGATTGTTGTCGAAGTTGTCTGGGAGAGATAGAAGTAGAACGTACTACAACAATTATAAAATGATCTTTTCATTAATATTGTTCCAAATGTAGTAAACATAATACACTGAAAAGTACATGCACTATACATATATATATATAATATACCAGAATAATTACCTTAATGAAGGTATGCCAATCATGCGTTTTCATCCTTGACCCAAATTCACCTTTCTTTGTTATGACATTGTTTATGTTCACAGCAAATCCTGTGGGAAATCGAATTTTTTGTATGACTTGTTTTATAGCATTGCTTTGCTACTCCGTTAATAACCAAGGAAGGGCACTTATATTAATTTGGTTTCCATCGCTATTTAATTGAATGACATTTTTCATTGCATGACTGGCTTCCTGAATGTCACTACAAATTTTGACAATTTTTTCTTTGTCATGCCTTCCATCCAATATTTTCCATAACGTTTCTGTCATATTCTTTTCGATATGCATTTTATTAAACAAATGCACCATTTGTAGTTGCTCATAGTAGGGCAACCTACTAAATTATCTGGGATAACTTTTCAGTCCCTGTGGAAGCTGACCATTAATGCCTTGACGAGCTTCATGAAGCATATAAGTTAAACAAATTAACAATGATAATCATTGTCAATTACAACATGAGTAAACACAACACAATATAAAAATATAAATTCAAAACATATCATAAATGATAGATAAACAATTTGATCCGATGTATAACCTTGACAATTAATTCTATTATATTCCAAATTCCATAGGCGAGGTGTCATTCTTCGTGGTTTTGATCTAGTCTCTTCTTTCCCATTGAAAAAATGTTTTTCAGTAGTTCGATAGTGATGATTTCTATGGAGGAAGTGCCTATACTCATCAAACATCTGCTTTCCTAAACTTGTTGAACAATGAGATTTCATCTTTGGACCACAAATTGGACATGAAAATTTTCCCTTTGTTTGAAGACCTGCAAATCATATATAATTGGATTAAATATGTCAATTTTTATAATTATATATAATGAATAGATTACTCAAAAAACATGCATGATATCTACTTCATAAAATTAAATATCGTTAAAGTCATGCAGTCGAACGTTATAACATACCAGAAAAATGTGTTAGCCCTGGGGCATGATGAATTGTCCATACAAGCATTGCATGGAATTGAAATTGTCTTTGTCCTATTGGTCTAGATACGTCATACATAGTGACACCATTCCATAACTTTAGTAACTCGTCGATAAGAGGCTCAATATATACATTCATATCTTTAACTTGGTACTTACCTAGTTGAATGAACATAAACATTACATAATTATTATAACCATTTTACTACAATATATATAAATTCATATACATGACTATTAAATGAAAAAACATAGAAGTCATTATGCAACAAATAAGACAAATGAGATGCTACTACGTTAAAGAAAATTGATGTAAACAAATACCTGGAAAAATCATTGCCAACATTATGTGCTCCCTCCTTATTGACATCCATGGAGGAATGTTATTGTTGATAACAAAAACAAGCCACATCGAGTAAATAGATCTCAGCTTTCCAAATGAATTGACACCATCCGCTGCCAATGAAAGCTTGAGATTATGAGGTTCTTCTTTAAAGTGTGGCCATTTTTCCTCCATGCCCCTAAATGCAAAACCATCCGCAGACATTCAAAGAATCTCATCTCCACTTCTATTACGTGCATGGTAATCCATAAATTGCGCTAAGCTTTCACACCTAAATAATTGTTGCATACGTGGAATAATGGGAATATAACGAAGAACCTTGCAAGACACCTTTTTTGTTAGTTGATCTGTTCGATATCTACTGATATGACATTCTGAGCATTCTGTTGCAAATTCATGTTGTTCATGATATATAATATGATCATTGGGACATGCATCTATTGCTTGATACTCCATTCCAATATCTTTCATAATGCCAGATAAATCTCGGTATGAGCGAGGTAAAATATTTGATGGTGGTAACAAAAATTCACCAATCAATCTACAACAAAAAATAATTTCTTAATATAAAGAATATTAATGGTAAATACTTCATTTTTTATTTACTAGCGATGAACTAGTAACAATTAAAATAGATGAAAAAAGATGACATATATGACATACCTTAACATCCGTGAGATTGCTATGTTGGATAAACCATTCATAACCTTCAAGTTCACCAACAACAATACAGCAAAGAGAAGATTTGTTTGGGAGCCTTCATAAAGGGGCTCATATGCCTTCTCAAGTATAGGTAAATCATGAACATCATTAAAGTCATCTCAATCAACATGATCAGATGTGCCACTACATGTATCATGGATCAATGTATTTGTACCATCATCTTCAATTATGTTTTCGGGTGCATGATCATCTTCTTCCATAGGATCATTAACTTCATCTTCGATATTCACAGCTCCATGTTCCTCCGCTTGCAAAACCACATTCGTTGGGCCGTGATAATTCATATCGTGTGCCCTAGGGCGCCCCACCTTTATAATAATGACATACACAAATAAACCATGATCATGATCAAGTGATTTTATATATATATATATCAAATGTTAAAACAATATAAACATTTACAAATTCAATCAATATAAACACATATAATGAACAACTTACCAATGGACGATAATCATGCCCCCCTTCAACGTGACCATGCTTCCTACAATGTTTCTTAGTTGTTGTGATTAAAAGTCTTCTCATCTTTAAGCCCTTACAATTATTGCAAGAAAAATAACATTTCCCATCAACCTTTCTTTTCAATATAGCCCACAATCTAGCAACTGTCTCTTCATTTTGTTCTGGACTAATATTATCTGACATGATTTTTCTTTACCAAGCTCTAATATTTAGATCTTAAAAAAATATCAAACTCACACGTACTCCAATAATTTTTAATCATACATAGGTAACAAAATATAATAATTATGATATTTTACACCAAAAAAATAGGCATGCAACCACCCCTACAAAAGAGAAGATAGTCTGAAGTTAATGACCCCAAAAAACACTTTCAAATGCTAATTCCAGAAATTATTAAATTCTGATTTTACAATGATTTCCAACTATTATACTCCTAAAATCAGAATATTGAACTTGCACAATAAAATCTGGAAATAAAATTCTCAAAATGCAGCTAATAGGCCTCAACAATTAAGGCCTGCTCAAGACTTTTTGAAGTCACTGCAAGGTTTCCAGGCCTTACCTGATGATTTCAGCAGGAGGATTAAAGAGTTGGTAAAGAGTTTTGATGACTGGAGTGACACATCTTTACCAGATATTGTAGATGCCCAAGGAAATGTTAGATCACTACAACAATGGCAGGACAGGGTAGATGAAATCATCAATGCACAAATCAAATTGGTTTGTGATGACTCAGATTATGACATGCTGATGAGTAGTATGGATAAAATCATTAACACTAGCACATTTCTTGAATCTTTTGAAAGGGAGGCGAATCAAGTAGTAGTAAAGTATACACCTTACAATGCCAAGGTAAATGAGGTGGTAAATTTTAATTGGCCAACGGATGAGGAATATTAAAGATGGGTAGAAAAGTACTTAACTGAACAAGAATAGGACAAAGTCTACAACCGGTAGTTAACAACTCAACGGTTATGGTTATAACAAATTTTGGCTGTCTTGGTGGCAGTTTTGGTGCAAGATTTCAAAGTTTGGCAAATGCACCAATTATTCTCCGGTGAACGGGATGAACAAGAAGATTCTCCAGAGACTCAGCTATTGTAACCAATTTTTGAAATGTCATAAGGCGGTCCAAGTGACCAATGACAGGTGTATTTCTGGTCTGATGGTTGTTGCTCCTTCATTTTCCCTATAAGAAGGATTTCAGGACTAGAAATATGGGTTAGCAAATTAGATATCTTTAGGTCGAGTCTAACTGAAGTTGCAGAGCGAATTTGTAAAGAGCCTGATATTATAGTGAAAATACTATTCTTAGGTTTGCTGTCATTCTGTTGTAGGATTTAGTTTCAAAGGTACTTAATTTTCAAGACAGTACTAGCATCTGAATGAAAATTACTCATTTCAAGGTCATGTATCTCCATTGTATGAATATATTATTATCTTGAATAAAATTATCAAGGGTTATTCTGTTCATCTCACTGTTATGGTGTGTGTAATTCTCATTTTGGCTTTAATTCAAGGAATTAATTAAAATGCTTGAGTGAGGTTATAGGTGACTATGTTCATATAAGGATTTGATAAGTAGTATTGGGTTAGAATATAGATTGATGGTATTGTAAGGCAGTATTATCTGAGATTTTATATGCTATGTGTCTAGAAGATTAACTTGGTTACAGTAAAAAATAACCAACACCTTTGATATTATTTAGCTATGGCTCCCAAGCCTATTGCAGATTGATCATTAGGGTTAAAATTGAAACCTTGCAAATATAATCTTTGTCCAAATCCATCAAGAATTTTCCATCAGTTATAAACAATTCCCTTATAAAGAATTTGTGAAGCCAGGTCTAAAATCTGGAAATGAAATTCAAAAAATGCACAAGACTAAAAATGAAATCTGATGAGATGTTGCTTTAAAATATGATTTTCAAACCTGGAAGTACAAATCTGACTTCACAAATGAATTCTGGAAAAAGACGATGACTACCCTCAACCTAGCGATATCTTCTTGAGTTTCTTCTTATTTTCCCCAAGAAAATCGTTGACCAAAACACTGTCGCAATAAATAGTCGAGCTCATTTCAATTTATGCCCGCCACAATGAAACTTTGCAAGTCTGTCGCAATTTCGGTGAAAGATCTTCGTCGAAACATTGACGAAACAAAGGTTCGTCGACATTCCGATGAACGTCGGGGATAAAAATTAACAAAAATGAAAATTCGCACAAGTGCCTGATGATACATTTGATTATATAGCTTTCGTTGGAAGGTTTCGTCGAAAATTGGGGTCAAATGAGTTAGTGTTAGAAATAAAATTGGTAGGTGGTCCCATAGTTGTACCAGTTTTACAACCATCAGGGTGGTCATTAAGTTGTCACATTAGTTTTACAATGATTAGCTATTGAAAGTGATGGTTTCACAATAGATTGCAAAAACTAGTGGAATTCAAGCACAAAGAGATCTAAAAAGAGAAAATAAAGTGTGGGGATTCTAGAGGTATACAAAGGATGACTAGAGGGGTGGCATGAGGGCACAATAAACTAAGGGATGAATAAGCAAGTTGTTTAGCTTGAACACACTACAACACACTTTTTTGGAATGTGCAATGTCATTGGACATAAATGTTGACCCAATCCAACAAGGTGTAAAAATGGGCACTTATAGTAAATAGGCTACATGATATCAAACATTCAAAAAAATAAGGCACTTTGAGATTAACCAACATCACTTAGGCAAATTGATTTGCATAGCTTGTTGGTGCTTGCAAACTTCTATTGCAATTTTGTAACTGATTCCTCTCCAATAATGTGGTCACTCTATCAATCATGCACACCAAGATAAAATTCTTATTTGATTAAATGCACTTAGTGCTATACTCACATAACATAGAAATCTAGTCACGTACATTTTGATGCTTTTAGTGACATAGTTCAATGCTACTCCACCTATTGAAAGAAGTTGTACACCATTGTACAAGTTATGAAGGAATAACACCAATATGTCTTAGCTAAGGAGATTATCATTCCCTTTGATTATAAGCCACTTCAATTATTGCACACTAAAAACAGAATGGAAAACATATGCCACATGAAATTGATGAGATATTTACAATGATTTTATCTAATGATCAAACTCAATAAGTAGGAATAAAACAAGTTAGCCCATTGTCTTGGCTAATTGCCAATTCATGCACTCATCACAAGGTTGGGCTTGCATGGCCACTTCTTTGATTGGGAATATCTCCACCTAATAGACCTAGACCCTATACTGATCTCTTACAAGGAAAATAATATATCAAAATTCTATTTGTATGAAAAAGTTTAGTACAAGTTTAGATATATGTCTATTATAGATGATGAGCTATGCTAGAGGCTCATCTAGGAGTAACATTATGCCAAAACAACTAGACATTTCATGTAAGGCTTGTTAACAATGTTGAGCTATTGCTCATGGAACAAGTAGGACTCAAACCTAGGACCTTCCATTTGCTATTGGAGTGATCTACCATTGAGCTACTAGCTCCTTTTTTGGCAAGTCCATCATTGGTCCAGGTGTAGCTTATTTCCAACACCCTCTTGTAAGCCACACTGCAGGTGCTTGGGGCTCCTAGTCTACCTTGACTTTGATACATTATTGAGCTACTGCTCATGGACCAGCTAGGCCTTAAACCTAAGATCTTTCATTTGTTGTTGGAGTGCTCTACCACTGAGATATTGACCCATTTATGACTAGCCCATTGTTGATCCGATATAACTTATTTCCAATAAACAACTGATCCAATATTTTCTTTCATGATTCAAAATTTTGCTTAATTGACCTCTATATCAATTTTTTAAACATCCTATCCCTGCCATTGCAAAAAAAAATCATTTGTGTCTTGGTGACGACTCTGTTAACATGGCCATGATAGATGGGTTCGTTGTGTGCTATAAAAAATCACCAGTTTGGATACTTGGTCTTGCACCTTGTTAAAAAATCATAGTTTTACTTGATATATCACCCAAAGTGGCTAAGCCTATCTACATGATGACTAACAAATCAATTATATATTCTGTTGTAGACAAGCTTCTGGGTGGATAAGATGCCTGTCTCTTTTAGTTTTGGTGTAGTAGATAGTCTATGTCATATGGACCAACTGGAAGAATCGATGGTTTACCTGTCAGCAATAAATGACCGGAGGTCATTGATGTAATCAATGTGATAGTCCTTGTTCTTTTGAGAATATGACACCCAGGTTGTAAGAGTGGGCTCTCGCAAATTTGAGTGACAACTGTGGGTTTTTGTAGTTTCTGATTGATTGTGGCAAATTAATAGGTTGCGGGAGATTAAAATGCCATCAATTTAATGGTCTACTCAGAGGTTGCTACCATTGATTTGTCATCCTAATGAATTAAGCATAATATAGTCATGATATAAGTCTGTGCCATGTATCAATTGCCTCCTAGCACACGTAAATTTCATGTGTTTTAAGGCTGGGGAAAGATCTCTGTGCATCGTTGATTTCAAATATCAATTCGTAATGACCATTGATCAAATAAAAGTGAGCCTATTGAAAAAGGATGAATGTGGAAAATTCTTGTGATTGAGATAAATCAAAAGGCTGCAAGAGATCAAAATACAAGAATATAAGTAATTTGCCTAGGTGTCCATGCAATTGATTCTTATCGTCAGTATGTTTCGAGTCGTGATCATGCTCATGATAAACGAGCTAGGTTTGTGGGTCAAGGTATTTCATAAGAAGACACTTGGTATGATGTGGATGTTCTTCACTGCCAACGGTCAACAATAGATATTTGGACCTCTAGAAGAACATTTTTTTACAAAACCAAGTGAAATGTTGTCAAACTGAGCTTGGTGGCATCTTATGGCAAGATAGTAGATTTTGGGTGAACATTGAGAATGTGTCCTTTTTAGTATATTGGTGGAACTATTATTGTGCTAATAAAAGCCTACAACTATCAATCCAATGGAAAAAGTGAAGCATGATTATGGATCTACATAAATTTTAAAATAAGTGAAATGTCGCCAAATTGAGCTTAGTGGCATCTTGTGGAAAGATAGCTAGTGGGTCTTAGGTGAATATTTGAGAATGTGTCCTTTTTAGTACCCATATTGGTGGAACTATTATTGTGCTAATAAAAGACTACAACTATCAATCCAAGGAAAAAAGTGAAGCATAGTTGTTGATCTACATAAACTTTGAAATAAGTTATTTGTTGTGGTTAAAGCAAGGAAGTGGATGCTGAAAGAATGTTGTGAGGTCATTATTAATGATGGAGTTAGGGGAGAGGACCTAGTAGTTGTGCACCCTAACTTCGCGCTTCTCAAAATCCTATGTGGAAATTTCAAATCACTCCCAATTTTTTACAGCAGCTTACTTGGCAAGTCCCCTGCTTATACCTAAGGTTTCAGGGCCACATCATCAAATATGATGCCACATCAGCATGCTTTTTGTCAAGGTGTCCAAAAAGGCCCAAAAAAAAAGTGAGACCAATACTTGTGAATTCACAGCATGTTTTATTGAGCGCTGATGTGGAATCACACGATTGGTTGCTTTTTAGATCAAAGGAATACATTTTGTTTAACTATGGGTAGTTATCATCAACACTAACAACTTTAAAGTCACAGCTATTAGTCCAATATTGATAAAAATATTGGCCATTATATTAACAACTACTATCACAATTATTGAAACATGCTCAGGTACTGGGTCCTCTCCCCTATATCAAAATTTAAAAGGAGAAGTCATTCAAAGACATTTGTGAATTATTTAATTATGAAGTTGTTCTCAATGTACTATGTAATTATAAAAATACCTTCTACAAATTAAAGGGGATAGCTTGATTTTTTTTTTGTGTAGAAGAATTCTTGGGTAAGTTCAAGTAATTCTTTCACATCAAAACTATAGTAGAAGAATTAAATTCATTCTTTGTTATAATATACAAGTCAAGAATAATTAAAAAATATAGTATTTATGAGTGAAATGTAGTGTTAATTCTGATTTTTTTTATTAGAGTGTGAATACAATATATGTATCATAGTTATAAAACCTTAGAATCGTTGTGTTGGTATTGAAATTCTTTATTCACAATCCTACAAAAATTCATAAAGGGCCCCGAAGGGATCTACTAGACAAGAATATTTGAAACTATCTCATGGGCCATGAATAAATATAAAAAATTTATAGAGAAGGGAAGTGTCTTAACTAATTATTTCCAAGATGATAATAGGTTTATTGAGGATCTTGTGACGACAATACATGGGACAAGTTTGTTCCTAACTATATATGGCAAGGGAAATAGATTTAGGATAGTTAGCAATGTCCAAACATTAGATTGACAAAGGTTGTAGTCCTTAATTATTTCCCACTACTAGAGGTGATGGAATGAGCTTGTATGAGTTATGATGTAAAAGCATGAATCATGTAGAATTCAAAATAAAATCATATCTTCACACTCAATAGGGATACAATTGAAAAGGTTTTTCATTTGACCCTTGAAGCAAAAGTCAAGCTAGATTTGAGGAAAATGGCCCTTGAGGATAAAAGGATAAGAATAACTATAGAGTAGAAAAACTAATTAATTACAAATTAGAAATGGATCATCTAGCTTAATGCCCATCCTAGATGATGCGAATGAAAAATTAGAGGTATGGATGTTTGAGCTATATTTCCAAGATGTAATCCATGATCTATGCCAAATGATTAGAGTGGATGTAGGCACCAAGATGTCTTGAGGAGATTTAGTGTTTCTTAGAAACAACTAGAATCCACATGATAATATACTCTGTGGCTTTATGGACTTTTTTGTATAAAGAATTCATTATGAATTAAGAAGTCTAGGGAAATGAATACTCCAAGGAAATTTTGGAGGCATTTTATGCTATGCCATATTTTCCTATTGGTCCTAACAAGCAAATGAGATAAGAAGTTAGGAATAAAGTATGCATGTCCAAATCTGCCAAGTGACAAAGTAAAATTGGAAAAAGGTGGTTGATTCAAATGGATAAGGTTCATATTTATCATCATATTGTACCTTTAAATATTTCTTTGTTAACCCTTTGTTGAGAAATTTAAGGCTATGTAGACCAATACTAACAAAATAACTTATGATTTTTATTAGACCATTTGAGGTACAATTAGAAGGGTAAATCAGTGATATTTTAGAAAATTATTTTTTCCATCAAAATTATGTACTTCCTTAGGAATGTATGTCACTACTATAACTCCATATAGATTATCTTACATAGTGCTTGGAATAATTGCTTAGAGGAAATTATACAAATTCATTTTATAGATAAGATCATTCCATGGATCCTCAAAGGTTCATTTCCTTATACTACAGTCAAGATTGGCGGTTTCATAGTACTTGGAAAGGGAAGATTTCGAAAGAAATATGAATGTGTTGATCATATGGGAATGTGCCACGTAATAATCCTCGAAATCGTGATTATAAAAAAAATATTGATAAAATAAGAAGGGCAACAAAAATCCTAGATTTGACCATAAATTTAATGAAGCCAAATATTTAATTAGGGTTTGTGTGGGTTATGTTGAGAAGAAAATGAGAAGAGAATAAAGGTCAATGACTAGATTGGTTGAGAGGAAGAAGAAATTAAATGACCCATTTTACCTTGGAACCTTCCTCATCTTCACTAATCCAATTCAAAGGATGAAGTAACTCTTAAAACATGTAGAAATATTTAACCAAATTCTAGGTTACCAAGAGCCCATAGTGACAAAAAGATCACAACATCACCAAGACAAGAGATTGATAAAAAATATTTTTTTAAATATTGAAAAGTAAGGTCTTCTAGGTTAGCTACATTGTTAGCATAATCAATTGACCCCTAGTTAGTACATAAAGTGGAGATGAAATGGACCAAATTTATATTTCAATCATTTCCTAAGATGTACTATTGAAGGTGCAAGTAGTCAAATTCAAATACAAAAGAAAGAGTTTAAAAAAAAAATTTAAAATTGAGTCACATACTTACCTTTGATATAGTAGAAAGATTAATTACATGGCCATAATGAATTGAAACCAAAATTCAATGCCTCTTGATAAATAGATGTGCTCTATAAATGATATAATTCTTCTTGCTCACTTAGACAACATATACTTGCTCTGAATTGTTGGGATGATGAAATGATTGATTTGACCTCAATTTATAGATTCCAATGAGATGGATGAATGACTAGGATTAGATCTTGGATCATGAGTTAACCCCCATTAATGGTGGAGTGAATGTGGAGAGGTGATAATTAGTGCCCATTTGCATGGAAGTAATTAGCTACTTATCTCATTTAATTGATGAGCTATTTATTTAATGAAATTATTTAATTATTTTGATCAATGAGTTAACTATATTGATTGATGAGTTAATTATTTAAATTGATGAGTTAATTTATTTGATTGAATTGTTAACTAAATTGATTTGATTGAAATGTTAACTAAAATGATTTACGAGTTAATTGAATTGATTGATGAGTTAATTGAGTTGATTTATGGATAATATATTTTTTGGTTTATTTTAATATTTGTGAGAAAATGATTAATTAAAATTAATTGAATAATAAAGGCTATTTAATTAATTAAACAATGATAATTTGGATCAATTAATTGTAAGAATAATTATTTTAATGAGTGGATGAGTGATTATGTTGTTAGGTTTTGAGATGGAGGTGGTGGTATGAAGAGGAGCATGTGCGAGATTTCAATGTCTACATAAGGTACTAGAAAACTTATGCCTCCATCATGTTGAGTACGACAAAAATTGGCCATCTTAGATTCTCTAATAATGCTAGATAAAAAATTTTGGTACTAAGGATATAAAAGATATAAAGATTTGTGAGGAGTTTAAGACTAATGATAAATTCACAAAACTTTAAATTTTAAAGGTTTACATTAATGTTCAATAGAGAGAGAAATAAGTTCGAATGAAAAGGAAAGGGAAAGTTGAAAGAGGATGAGAAAATTACAATGCTAGAAGTAAGAGCCCCCTTCAATTTTTGATTATAATATGAAGAATATCAACCCCAAGGAGAGGATAAAATCAGTATATAGACAAGTGATTTATTTTTAACATTACCTGAATGGGCTATCACTAAGGAAATTAATTTTGATATTGTTAGAAGTAGAGAGGGAGACGATGGTATACTAAAAAATTAAGATGAAGCAAGCAAGTTTTTCTTTGTATTTTCTTTCAATCTAAATTTTTAAACATTGGCCATTTGGGTGGTAGATCTAGAACATGACAAGACCTTAGTAGATTATGTCTTGCCACAATTATTTGTCCGGTTAATAGTCAAGAGGGTAGGAGATGTCTCAACACTGTTGCAGTTTGGTTGTCATCGATGTCAAAAGTTTAATGGAGTTTGTTGCAATATGGCTGGTTGGTTGCCAGAATATCTAAGAAATGTTCTACATTTCTTCATTGATGATGTTTTTATCCTACAATTTGGAGGTTAGCTTCATGGTGTGTCAAGGCATGTGTGATCAAAGTTTCAAGTCCTTTGGGTTAAGGAAAAATGTGGTTTTGAGAGTGACAAATTCAAGTCTGTGTTGACTCTATGAGGATGTTCTCAGAGGTGTAAAGGTTGGCTTTGTATTTCTTTGCATTTGAAGAATTGGTCTTGCGGTTCAAAATTTAAGTTCATGGAGATGTGAAGGTGTTATATCCAAAGTTTCATGTCAATAATCCTTCCACAGAGAAAGTTAGAGATGACAAAGTATGAAATTGTGTTGTCTGGTGATTGGTTTCAATGTCTATTGGCTTGCTCTAGCTTGTTGCTGCATGAATTTATGAAATAGATGTATGAGAGTATTCCTTAATATCAGGTGATGTTTGATTTTTCTCCACAAAGTGTCTTCCGGTTTCTCCGGTACAGGTTGCGGTCCGAAGTAATGTTTTTGTTGTGGTTGACTAAGGTATGTTGATGATGTGCACCACTAGTTTATGTGTGAGCAAAGCTTACATGGAGTGTTTGAAGATTTTGTATGGGTCATGTTGAATCATTTGAAAGAGATGAAAATAATTATTTATCATTCTTGTGTACCACTAATAGATGTGAAGGTTGGCATACTACAAGCTATATTTTCTTGTTTATGGTCAACCTAATTTATATTTGCAAAGCGTGTAGATGACGCTCATAGAATATCGCAGGTGTGAAGATATTTTGGGACCAGGTTAAGCGTGTGTTGGAATTTTCAAACTTTTTGATCCTCTTCTTAGTGTTCCGTGTAGTATTTTGGGCCTTTTCCTCTACACGTTTCATGCTAATTGTTTATCCTCAGCCAACTTGGAGATGTAATATTTTTGTTGTTATAGGCTAGAATATAATGAAATTAGTGTGATATCATATGTAAATTATAAACCTAGTTGATCTAGGGTGAAGAATGAGTCTAATACATTATGACAATTATGTAAGTGACTGAAAGAGAAAAGCATAAATGATAGATCTTGTCCGATTTCATCTTGATCATATCTCTATGATAGAAGGGAAATGAATAAGTGTGCTTGTTTATTTTCTGGAGGTAGTGAGCTAAAGGTAAAACTTCTTGATTGTTTAAAAAAGTGAGTTAGTAAGAAATTGAGAAGACATTTGAAGAAGTGACAAAGCATAATTGCAATCATCAAAAGGAGTGAGCTTAATTTTTGATTTTATATAATGGAAGGGTTTCCATTATGTAATCTTTCCTAAGCGTTTTCTCAAATCAAGGAGTTTTAGCTTCCTTGAGTTGAAGCCCTAAAATAAAGTGTAATTAGGGAGTTGTAGCTTCCTTGGGAGTGACCCTAAAACCTTCAATCAGGAAGTTGTAGCTTCCTTGAGTTGTAGTCCTAAAATAAAGTTGTAAATATTATTCATTGTGAGGCTAGATTAGGACAATAGCTCCTAGAAACTTTTCTCACCATGGTTTTTCCCATGTGGTATTTTCCACTTATATCTAGTGTTGTGTTGTGTTTTGTCTTCTGATTTCATGTTCTTTCTTATGTGGTAGAGTTTAAAGTATCTATTTATTTCAGAGGGTTTAAGATTTGATAGAATACCGATTCACCCGCCCTGCTCCCTCTTAGTATTTTGGTTTGTTCAACAAGCACTAGATGTAGATACATTGATAGTCCATTCTACCCAATTTTATTAGGATACTACTAAAGGTTGTATAAGGTATTTATTAGTCCTTTAGATGAAATCTAAAATTAAAGGAGGCATTCAAGATAATCGAGTCATTGAATGACAAAATTTTGACCCAAATACAAATTTTTATATAGAAGATATATATTCCTACTTTTACAACTCAATTACCATCTATAATATAAGGAGATAACAAGTTGAAAAATAAATAAATGAGTGGAATCAAGAAAGGAAAATTATCAAAAGGGGAGAGAACACACCAAGATAGATGGAAGGGTTTACACAATAAAATTGGAAGAAGTAATAAATGGGATCTTCCATCATGTATTTAGAATATTACTATGGTAAGTGACAACTTAAGGGATTCCCTAGGAAATATGATTGAATAAAATGGTGAAAGAAAACTAATGGGAATGAGAGACAAGGTTGGAAATCAACATTTACCAAATGAAGTATACATATGTCAACACCAAATACACTAAACTAGAGGTACATGTGGCCTATTTTGTATGTAAAATACTTATAAAAATTACTGTACATGGAGAAAATGGGATTTGAGATACTCAAATATTTAATGATAAATTATAATTACTAATCAAGTTGAACTTGTCAAATGTGAATATTGACATGGGATTCCTCAAATAATTAAAGTCAATCAATTGACTCTACTAACAAAAATTTGGATGAAGTTTATTATTTGAGGAAAATGTTAATAAATTTACTAGAGAGTTAGAGGATGTTTGATACCAAATGGGAGAATGATATTTTAATGTCAAAAAATAAATACCCTTAAAATTTCACTCTATGTTTTATGTTCACTTTGGTGTCCATTCCATTAGTGTCTTTGAAAGCTCATATTAGCCCTTGCATTATCGTTTTTACTTACCATGGTGCTTAGGCCTTATTTCTTGGGGTCACTTTTTGGTGTCACTTTTGTGTTTTCTCTATACTATTCTATTCCCTCTTAATTTTTGATCCCAAATTGTTTGGACACTAGTGCATTGTATAGGCATCCAATTGTCATGCTAGCATCCTATAATAATTTATTTCTTGGTTAATATTTCTAATAATTTTTCCACTTGACACCTTAGGTTATTGAAAATGGCTTAGGATGATTCCAAATGGCTCATTAGCCTCTTCCATTTTCCTTCTCTCTTTCTCTTTTTGGATGAATATTCTTTTCATTTAGATAATCTCTTGGATTTCACTTGGAACTCGCTTGCACTCTCAATTTATCTTTACAGTTCTCTTTAAAAATCTCTTAAGATTTACAAATTTCTACAACACTCTTACAATATTATTTTTATCTCTTTTGTTCTCTTTAGCTTCCTCAAGCCTCTATAGGTAATATTGTTTTCGTTTCTTATTTTTATTGTAACTATTTCTCTTTTTGTGCCCTAGAGCACCTTGGAATTCTCACATCATTTTACTTTCATTCTAGTTACATTATTTTTCACATTCAAAACTTTGACCATTCCTAGACACACTTGGGATAGGAGCATTCACTGAATATTTTTCTATCTATCTATCTTGAATACCAAAGAAGGGATTCGATTGGGATAAATCCCTAAAAAACCCCATTTTTTTTTCTTTTTTCTTACCATTGTAGGTATCTTAAGAGCATTCAATTGTAGGGAGGTTTGTAAGTGATTTATTGTTCCATTCATATTCTTATTTAGTTTATTTCTCTACATTTTCATTGTCTAGTATTTTTTGGTGTTTTTCCTTTTTTGGTTTGTAGACTAGGAAAACAAGGTTGGATTTTTATATTTTTGGATGCTCTTCAATATTTTCATACAAATGGAAACACTTTATATGGAAGTCCATGTGACATGTTGGCATCTTAGACAATGAATTCCTCGACTAAGCTTCACATTCCTCTTTTCACCCTCTTTTTCACTATCTAATTTATTTGTTTAAACTATTTTTTATTATTCATAAAATAGTCTTTTATTAGTTTTCTTCTATTATACTAGTTAATTAAAATGCACTTCAATTAAAATTAGTTTTTGGATTGTAGATTTTGTTTGTTAGACATTAGAAAAATAGACTCAATCTTAATGTGAAAGTAATGAACAGTGTTTGGCTAATGCATCTTAGCTAAAGCATAGCTTTTCCTCTTTTACACATATGAATAAAGCTTAGTAAGGAGAATCTTAAAACCAATAAGAATAGGATCACTATAATGAAATATATTCATGACTATGTGGATGTATTTATTTTTATTTCTTTCTATAAGGTTATTCAACATCACATTAAAGTAGAATAAAATCTAGGAACAACTCAAGTTTACTATATGTTATTGGTAATTTTTTAGAGGTTTCAACTATATTTTGGATATGAAAAAAAATGATGTGGAAAATAATGTTTATTAGAATAGGATGTTGTACATAAAAGATTATGAGTTTCATACAAAAGGGTTTTAAAAGGGAAAAAAATTCTTAGTTATTCACACAATCAAGTCAAGCATAGTTGAGTTACAATATGCATGTATGATTTAGGCATAAATTAGGGGATTTATTTTTAATATTGATAATCATTTACAATTTTTTTTCTCATACGAGCATCAACATGAAATCAATACAAGGTCTTGTGAGCATAATAATGAGACCAATACTAGCTCCTTTCAAGCAACCACACTAGAAACCGACTATGGAAGACCATGAGTCACAACTTAGAAATCCACTTATTTAGAAACCAACTCCACATTAGAAGCCAACTATGGAAGACCAAGAATCACAACTTAGAGTTCCATATTGGATGTCCCTTTGGGATTTGAATTTGGGTCTCCACAATGAGAACTCAATGCTTTTAGTAGGGGATTTATTAAATAATCTTTCATTACATCAAATGCTTTAAAAAAACTTAGTTCCACACAAAATTTACATATTTCTTAAAAGGTTTCATAAATTGTAAGGGTAAGTGCACCAATTTGTGACATAATTTGGGTGCCAAAATGAAAAAATGTCCAAAAAAAGGCCGAAATAAGCCATTTGGCGTGCACCAAATGTAAAAGTTAACATAAAAACAAAATATGGGTTTCAAACACTTATTTCTCTTCAACTTGTGGCTTGACTTGGAAGATTTGAGGTCTGCAACTCGTGCTCGCCAAAACTCGTCCATTGTTTGCATCCTTAGCTTGAAATTTTCCACGAAGATGGTGCCAAAACGTCAGAGAGGTCGAAGATTGCAAAGAGGTATGCTTATTTCTCTTCAACTTGTGGCTTGAATTGGAAGATTTGAGGTCTGCAACTCGTGCTCGCCAAAACTCGTCCATTGTTTGCATCCTTAGCTTGAAATTTTCCACGAAGATGGTGCCAAAACGTCAGAGAGGTCAAAGATTGCAAAGAGGTATGTATCTTTATTCTATTTATTTCAAATTTGACTTAGAATGCAAATTTAAATAGGTTTTCATAATAAAAATTTATTCTAATTCTCAAGGAATGAATCTCCAACTTGAAACATTGAGAATTCAGAATCACCCCCTCACGAAGAGCCTCCTATACAAGAACAACCCGAAACCCCTCCATCAATTCATAGGCATCCTCAAGGAACACAAGAAAATATTCAAAATCAAATTGAAAACAATAAAAGAGATATTCAACAATTAATTGGAGGATTAACCGAGCATGTTAGAAACCACCTTTATAGGAGAGGGATTGTTGAATCATTGAAGTCAATTGTAACTCATGTAGGAGAAATGAGTGAGTAAATGATTTTTTGGTCAAATAAGAGGCATGAGATGAGACAATTTTATGCTAGTGGTTTGTTATATGCAGATGCCAAAAAAAAATAAAAAATAGCAAAGACAACTTGTGTGCCTTATTTATAGACTTGATAACCAATGAACCTTTATCTCATGCATGCAATAGGTTCCCCATCCATTGGTGCCACCATGAATTAATTAAAAAAAAATTCTGGGAGCGGTGGTGGATGGTATTTGACCAACCTCCATGCAATAACCATGAGGTGCCACAATAATTTTTAAGGAAACTCTATTGCATGTTTGTCCTCAATAAAATTCCAAACTATTTTGACATATTACACTTTCAGGGTAGAGATGGGGGCTCCACACATTATAGACCTGTTGCACAACGTAATCCACAATTGGAACCAAGAGCCTTGTCCAGACCCATGGTGGATCATGTCGTTGTTCCTTCCATTGTTAAGGATAGTGTAGAGGTGGACACGCTGAAGTTGATTGACTCACTCACCCATACCATTTTATAGTGTGCGAGTCCTCTAGTAGAGCCTGGTGTGGAGGAGATGTGTAGGCCCCGAGCTCCACCCCACCATTGTGGTGCTTGTGGTGTTGTTTCAATGTATGATTATCAAAGTGCTTGTGATGCAGCCACATAGCCTACATCAGTTGCAAAAGTGATGGCTTTCATAGATGATATCTTGAATGATATATTCAACATTGACACTCAAGTTAAATTTAACAAGTTATTTTAATGTTGTTTATTAAATTATATTTTGAAATTTAAGAATAACTAAATTAGTAGAATTTTGATATGATGAAATTTCAGGGTCACACTATTCATGAGGCATGCTCTATTCCTATAGACCCTTATACTTTCTCGATGATGAGTCCATAGGTATGCAACTAGTATTAAAGATATTATTATTGCATTTGAACAGTTGAATGTTATATTTGAATGTTTGTCTCATAACATGCTTTGGATTTCAAATAGTTTCCTAGTGCACCTTCTTCCTCCACACCTCACAATTCATATCCTAAAACAACTTACACTCAAGTAGCCTTTATTCATTAATGGTGTTGTAAAACTATGTTAGCTAGTTTTCATAATTTTGCGTATATACAAATCTAAAAAATTGATGAGAAACACAAAGTATTCCTTGATCGTGTCATGTTATGTTCTCCTAATTCACTTTTTGTTCCTTCATTCCTTCCTAATCCCATACCATTAGCATTTAATAGTTCACCCTATTTTCCACGATCCCCTCCTAGCCCTTCCCACTAATATCTTCTAGTCCATGCTATGTGTCATTATGTCCTACTCCCATCTTATTGTAACCATTATTATTTCACCCTAGATTTTCCATGATCCCCTATGTTCCACCCTATGTTCCTTTGTATCATCCTATGTCATACCATATTTATCCATGTTTCATCCTAGATAACTCTTCTCTATTATTGCTATACAAAGGTCAAGTTCTCACTTCGTGTACTATAGTCAAACCCTAGACACCTCCTAATTCACCCTATGTTGCATTATCCCCTAATAATCACATCCCATTAACCTCAATTGTCCACCCTATATTTTTTTATCCCATCCTAGCCTAGCCCATCCCATCAATCTATCCCATCCCATCAATCTATACCAGTCCATCCTATGTTCCATTAATCCCTTTGGTGTAGGGGCACCACTCTTTTCTATGTTCCTTCATTAAGTGTCTGATAGGAAAGGTTTTTTAGGATGTTTGAGTTGAGTTATTGAGTCTTAATAAGGTCCAATGTGACCATTCTATTGTAATTGATCAACTTTGAGGGGCTTTTGTATTCATCTTGTAAGGTTTGCAAATCATGTGGAAGGAATTCTCAAAGTTGACAAGGGGTGTCAAGGTAAATAGGATGATGTTTTCTTGAGTAATTCATGCTTTCTTAGTGTAATAAGGTCTCATTAGACTATTTATAATATTTTAGGTGTTTAAGAGGGTCTAGGAAACAATAAAGAGTCAAAACTTGAAAGTGCCAAATTTATGATTTGCATAAATGCAACAAATCTGTAATGCAACAGTCATGAGAGGTTTAAAAAACATTTGTAACGTATTTGGGCATTGGTTTGATGAAGCCTTTAAAAAGGCATGACAACTCATTTTGTAAAGTTGGCTTGAAGCTTGAAGCATTGGCAATAAGAATATTTCTATTTTTCATCAAATTTTTGAGTTTTCTTGTCATTTACAGGCCTGTACGAGTCCACACAGTTTGATTGTGCCATGTAAATAATTTTAATTTGTGGTGGTAGGTGTTAAAAATATGTTGGAATATGTTTGAGGGAGATCCATTGTGATTTGTGGTAAATATCCTTGCTTTCCTGTGACAGGCCAAGGACACCCTGTTTGAAGGTTTTGTAACCAAAATCATGATTTAAGGGCCCTTACACTGACTGTACCTATTGTAACTAGTGTAATGGGCCCTAGGGAGTCTGAGTAGGTTGTAGGTTGCATGATTAGAGTTTTGGAGAAGGAGCTAAGGAGATAAACCTGCTGTCTTGATGAATCTTGTGAAGAAAAATACATGAAGATGGAGCCTTGGGTCTAGGGTTTGTGGAAATCAATGAGAGTGTGGAGTTTTTTGCAAATTTTGAGAATATTGGGGTCAAAATATACATATCAAAGTTGGTGGCATGGTCTGGAAGGTTGTGCAAGTGGGACTTTGAATAAACCCTCTTGACTTGGCATGAAATTGAGGGTTTTGGAGTTTTCTATGTTGGAGGTGTTAACCCTGGGTGTTGATTATGGTTTTAAAGGTTTGAGGGCATAGGAAATTCTTCCCCAAGGTTTCAAGGGTTTGTGTTAAGTTAAAAGGTATGTTTCTTTGTAAATCTTGCCTAATTCATGGCCTAAGACAACATTGAGGGTCTAATTTCAAGGGATTGGTCCAAAAGACTTGTACCGGGTTAAGAGATATGTTGTATAACTCTGAAATGGGTATTTGAATCCACCTTCTAATTGTCAAGTGTTTTGGAAATAATGGGAGTTAAAGGCCCAAAATTGAGTTTGCACTACTACTAGGTTACATGGGTGAAAGATAAATTACACTCTTGATTGTTGTCATGCTTTGAGGATTATTTGGATTACTCTAATAGGACATTTTAATCTTGTTAGATGCCTCTTGAAGGCAAGTTGTCACTTTGAATGATTTTGAGCCCCCTCTCTGCATCACCCTTCTATTCCCATCCCATTACCCTCTCTTATTTCACCTTATGTTCCATTATCCCCTCTTGGTCTTTATATCAACATGATACCTGAGATATTGTTTCATTTGAAGTTGTTGACAAAAGACAACCCTAGTGATGTTGGTGGCACGATGGACCATAGAGTTGCTGCAATAATAGCCAGTTTTGATCCATTGAGAGAGGTATGGAATAGATTAGTCGATTTGACATTATATTTTCTCTTTTATGGTCTATTATAGAAAATTTTCACGATAATTTTATGTAGTTTAATTTCTATCTTGATGGCTGCTATAGGTAGTTGCCACTCCAGATCATGGATGTGGTGATGCTATAAATGTGCATGATGACTATATGTATGTGGTAAGTGATTGTATATTTTGTTATATGCCATTCCACAATTCAATTTCTATGTATTGACATCTTTACTTTTTATTGTACCAATTGAAGGTATAGAGTGAAGAGAGGAGGACTAGCGAGCGTGTTCGAAAGATAAGAGAAGAAAAAATCACTCCATCCAACCAAATTTCGAAGGTAGCACGAGATCTATTTCCTTCCCCTAGAGGGAAATGACTATGTCTTAGGGTTGTTTGTTGTATGCCTATGTGGCATTTTGTACTATCGATGTATACGTGACATTTTATGTCCATATGGCTCCTTTGTACTAAGCCTGTATGGTTTTTTTGGATATATTGTATATACTTTTATCAATATATATCATTGTATAGCCTTTCAACTTTTTGATTAAAGAAAATCTTATTTTGCTACTGCCATTCTTGAATGATTTTATCATGCATATCGTGTAAATTGTATGATTGAATTTTGTAGGCATAGATTTTTCTTACATCTAATGCTTAATTAATTATTGTCGAATGCTCAATAAGCCCCATCTAAAGCATATTGTGTAAATAAGCTCCATTCATGGTGATTTATATCCTTTGGAATGATTCAATTACTTGTGCCTCACTTATTCACATGTATGCTTCACTTATTCACATGTATACTTCACCTATATTGTGTGTATTCATGTGTATTCTTCATGCTTCCAATGCATAGCAACAAAAATATTTTGTGGAAACAATTAACAAACCAAAAGTATAAGAAGTTTTGAAAAAATTGGGAAAAATTGTAGAAAAAGAGATAAAAACTTTAAAAAAATAAATTGAAAGGTATTTCCATAGCATACAGAGAAATAGAGAGCAAATAAAATAAATATTTTAACTAATGAATTGTAAAAAATGGATTTTTGTAGTTTATATTCATATTGTTGATTACATTGCATTACACATCTTTCAAAGTCAAAGCATTACTTCACTTTGCATAACTAATAACTAGATGCTGATAAATGACAAAATTTCAATTACAATATAGTTTGTACAAAGTCAACCAAAGAAGTTATGAAATTTCTTCACATTGCATAACTAATAACTAGGAGCAATTGCCAATTGCATTTTCTTATCATGGAATTCTATGAGACCAAATTTCTTTGAGGTATTTTTTCAAATAGTTCACTGCCTTGTCTATGTTACCACATTTTTCATACATGTTTACCAAAGCATCTTGTCAAATAGTTCACTGCCTTGTTGCTATGGATAAAAGCCTAAAACAAGTGATTTCGAACAAGCTATGGATGCTTCGAAAAAATATATCAAAAGCATAATAGTAAGCAATAACATAGAAAAGAAAATGAACTGTTTGAAAAAATGCATCAAATAGATGTGGTGATGGAATGCCATGACACACCATAGACAAGGCAGTGAACTAGTTCAAAAGATGCCTCAAATAAATGTGGTCTCATGGTGACGAAATGCCATGACAATCAAATTGCTTTTGATTTTTATGGCATTCCATCACCATGAGACCTCATTTTTTTGAGGCATTGTTTCAAAGAGGTCACTGCCTTTTCTATGCTACCACATTTTTCATACATGTCTATCAAAGCATTATATCAAACAGTTAATTTCCTTGCTTCTATGGATAAAACCCTAAAACATTGATGCAGCAGGGGAGGTCTTGCAATCTCACTAAACACAATTCCAACCATTAATCAAAATCCTCAAGTCACAAATCCTCATAGCTATGGATTGTCATGACATTCCATCACCATGAGACCATGTTTCTTTGAGGAATTTTTTCAAAAATTTCATTGCCTTGTCTATACTACCACATTTTTTGTACATGTTTACTAAATCATTTTATCAAACAATTCACTGCCTTGCTACTATGGCTAAAAGCCTAAAACAGGTGGGTTTATTGAAAATCCTATTCGCACAACTCATAAAACCTTGCCAATGCATCAAAAAATTTTAAAATAACCTACACATTCCTAAAAGTCCCTCACAAACTTCTGTCCCAAAGGATTTCAACCATTTCCACTCTTAAACCACTGAATTTCACCAAAAATCATCAAATTACCAACTAGGGCATCACACCAAACCACTCAAATTGCCTCCCCTGCTCTAGAAACCATTCACATATGTTCCCTACCCCTAATTATGCCATTCCATTGAGTTACAATAGGATAAAATGGGTGGAATGGCTAAAAAGTCATTTTTACACACTCAACTACTTGCATTTGACAAATTTTTCCCCAAGCGAGAAATCACCACCACGGGAAAAGGCCTTTGAGATAGAAAAACCTGAGATATATTATTGTAGATGGGCCCAACATGATCCCATAGGCTCAAATTTGATATTTCTAAGCGTCACGGTGTCTGAATACAAGCATGTTGAAGTTCATAGCCATTTTGCACTTTGGACTCTTAAGGGATCCTACCAGTTGAATGTAGCTCAGAGTGATTCCACATGTTTCAATGGGAAAGAGGACCATGCATAACGTAAACATACGCACCCGGACGTGTCGAGACAGTCTGTTTGGTTACACAAGTAGTAGAACGAAAGTTGCACCACTTTGCAACTTTCAACTACTTGCATTTGATAACTTTTTCCCCAAGCGAGAAATCACCACCATAGGAAAAGGCCTCTGAGATAGAAAAAAATGAGAGAGGTTATTGTAGATGGGCCCAGTATGATCACATAGGTTTAAATGATAATTTTCCAAGCATCACGGTGTCCGAATACGAGCATGCTGAAGTTTGCAGCCATTTTGCAATTTGGATCCTTAAGGGATCGATCCAATTGAACATAACTTAGAGCGATTCTGCATGTTTGGATGTGACAGAGGACCATGCATAGCATAAATGTACCCACTTGGATGCATCGGGACAGTGCGTTTGGTTACACGAGTTGCAGAATGAAAGTTGCACCACTTTGCAACTTTCAACTACTTGCATTTGACAGCTTTTTCCCCAAGCGAGAATTCACCACCACGGGAAAACGCCTCTGAGATAGAAAAATATGAGAGAGGTTATTGTAGAGGGGCCCAACGTGATCCCGTAGGATTAGATGAGAAGTTTCTAAGCATCACGATATCCGAGTAATAGCATACTGAAGTTTGCAACCATTTTGCACTTTCGACCCTTTAAGGAATCGATCCGGTTGAACGTAGCTCAGAGCGATTTCGCGTGTTTGGGTGTGAAATAGGACTATACCTAGAATAAATATACCTATTTAAATGCGTTGGAATAGTCCATTCGGTCACACGAGCTGCAAAAGAAAATTTGCACTACTTTGCAACTTTGAACTGCTTGCATTTGACAACTTTTTCTCCAAGTGAAAATTTGCCACCATAGGGAAATGCCTCCGAGATTGAAAAAAATGAGAGAGTTTATTATAGAGGGTCCCAACAAAATCTCATAGGATCAAATGAAAAGTTTCTAAGTGTCACGGTATCCGAGTAATAGCATGCTGAAGTTTGTAGCCATTTTGCACTTTGGACCCTTAAGAGATCGATTCGGTTGAACATAGCTCAAAGTGATTTCACGTGTTTGGGTGAGAAAGAGGACCATTACTTGTGTAAACCTACCTATTCAAACACATTGGAATAGTCTATTTGGTCACATGAGTTGTAGAACGAAAGTTGCACCACTTTGCAACTTTCAACTACTTGCATTTGACAACTTTTTCTACAAGTGAAAAGTTGCCACCATAGGAAAATGCCTCCGAGATAGAAAAAAATGAGAGAGGTTATTATAGAGGGGCCCAACACAATCTTGTAGGATTAGACGAGAAGTTTCTAAGAATCATGGTATTCGAGTAATAGCATGGTGAACTTTGCCAGCCATTTTGTACTTTGGACCCTTAAGAGATCGATTCGGTTAAACGTAGCTCAAAGAGATTCTGCGTATTTGGGTGCAAAAGAGGACCATGCCTAGCATAAAAATACCTATTCAGATGTTTTGGAACAATTTGTTTGGTCACACGAGCTACAGAATGAAAGTTGCACCACTTTGCAACTTTCAACTACTTGCATTTGACAAAGTTTTCCCCAAGTGAAAATTCACCACCTCAGGAAATGCTTCTGAGATAGAAAAAATTGAGAGAGTTTATTGTAGAGAGGCCCAACGTGATGTTGTAGGATCAGACGAGAAGTTTCTAAGTGTCATGGTATTCGAGTAATAGCATACTAAAGTTTGTAACCATTTTGCACTTTGGACCCTTAAGGGATTGATCTGGTTGAACGTAGCTCAAAGCGATTCTGCGTGTTTGGGTGCAAAAGAGGACCATTTCTAGTATAAAAGTAACCACCAAGACGTTTTGGAACAATCCATTTGGTCACACGAGCTGTAGAACAAAAGGTGCACCACTTTGTAGTTTTCAACTACTTGCATTTGAGAACCTTTTCCCCAAGTGAAAATTTGCCACCATAGAAAAATTCCTCTGAGATAGAAAAAAATAAGAGAGGTTATTATAGAGGGTCCGAATGCTATCTCGTAGGATCAGATAAAAAATTTCTAAGAATCATAGTATCTGAGTAGTAGCATGTTGAATTTTGCAGTCATTTTACACTTTGGACCCTTAAGGGATCGATTCGATTGAATGTAGCTCAAAGCCATTCCTTGTGTTTGGGTGTGAAAGAGGACCATGCCTAATGTAAACTTACCCACCCAAATGCGTTGGAACAGTTTGTTTGATCACACAAGCTGCAAAACGAAAGCTGCACCACTTTGCAACTTTCAACTACTTGCATTTGACAACTTTTTCCCCAAGGGAAAATTCGACACCACATAAAAATGCCTCTGAGATAGAAAAAACCAAGTGAGGTTATTGTAGAGGGGCCCAAATTTATCTCATAGGATCAAACAAGAAGGTTCTAAGCATCATGGTATCTAATTAATAGCATGCTAAAGTTTATGGCCATTTTGCACTTTGGACCCTTAAGGGATTGATCCGGTTGAACGTAGCTCAAAGTGATTCTACATGTTTGGGTGTGAAATAGGACTATGCCTAGCATAAAAATACCTATTTGGACGTGTTGGAACAACCTGTTTGGTAACACAAGTTGCAAAACGAAAGTTGCACCACTTTACAACTTTCAACTACGTGCATTTTACACTTTTTCCATCAAGTGAAAATTGGACACCACGGGAAAATACCTCCGAGGTAGAAAAAACTGAGGTTATTGTAGAGGGGCCCAACGTGATCTTGTAGGTTTAGACAAATATTTTTTAAGCACCACGGTTTACGAGTAATAACCCATCAAATATTGTTTCCCTTTTGCACTTTGGAACCTTAAGGGATCAAGACGGTTGAAGGTCACTCATAGCGATCATGCTCTCTTTTTGATGGAATTAGGTGGGCAGAAGACTCAAATCCATTCTAGTTTTGGTTTGGTTAAATTTCAAGTGATTTTTCGCATTTTAGAAGCCAATTATTGAGGGTCGGTTTGTATACCTTGTTTTAAGGGTTTTGAGTGCATTAAAATGTCATATTAAGCCTTCCACCCACTGTATGCTTCTGTAACTCAATGGAAAGGTTTAGTTAGGGTTATAAAACATGTGTGAAAATTTTTATGTGCAAGGAAGGCGAATAGAGGGTTTTTAGGTGATTCCCTAGATGTCAAATGGTGCATTTTTTAGTGGAAAATGGTGGTTTAGTGCTAGGGTTTGAAAAAATATTTGGAGGCAGCGATATCTCTTGAACTTTTAAGCTTGTGTAGACCTTTTTAAAGGTGTTTTAGGCTTTGGTTGGATGTGGGAAGGTTTGGAGTATTTTTTTTCAATAAACCCTTGCCTAATTTTTGAATGAAGAGGGTTTTAGGGTTTGTTATGTTAGAGGGCTTATCACGCCCTAAAACTGGAGGAATTGGTGGTTTTTCAGGTTGGTTAATGTTGCCCAATGGTGGTTTGAGAGACTATTTAATGCCACCCAATGTAAAAAAATATTCCTTTTTGCAATTATATTAGACATTATTTCATTCTTACTCATAAATCCACACGCTTTTCCTTGAAGAAAACTTTAAATGTAAACCATGAAGCATTACAACTAATTTTAAATGTAATATACACATTTAATTGAGGCATATATTAAAGAATATACATATTTTCATGTATTAATTTCTCATAATTTTTGTATATCAAAAAATACACTAAGTCAATGAAAAATATTACAATAGTGATGGAAGAATATCTTGAAAATCTTCCCATTTGTCAATAATTGTAGCAATACATGCAGATAAATAATCCTCCCATTTGTAGCCCAGATCATGAAATATATTGTACAAGAAGAAACAAAAGGAGTCATTGCCTAGTTTCGTTTCTTCAATCCACCTTAGTTAGCCCAATTATTTGCATTCCAAAATGCTTCAAAACATGTACATCCCTTGCTCCCTATGAAACACATTGGTAGTAGCCTCTCTGTGGTTGTGTACTCTCATAGGAATTTGTTCCACAAAAAACTTACAAAATCCTATCAATCTTAGACATGGACTCACATAAAAATCATTAAAAGAGCAATAACTAATTAATGCCAGTCATACACCTAACGAGACCTACTATCACCTTCATGCATGCTAGATAAGGAGGTCGATTGAGGGTCCTATAATGGTGATGTGGCCCTTCGCTACTTTCTCATCTCTCGATGATCCTACGTATAAATTTCAAATATATCATTGAAATAATTAATATAAAACATGTAGCATATAAGAATTTGATAAACCTACGAGATGGAAAAGAAAGAGAAGATTGAAAACCAAAAAATGCACCAGCAACCGATGTTTCTCATAGCACTAAAAAATTGCACCACCAACTGATGTTGTTCTTTTCTTAAACTTTGACAAACTTCAATATTACCTATAGTCACAATAAAAAAAGGATCAATGACAGTTGTAAATGCATATGACATCAAACACTAATGGGAATATGGTGTAGAGCACATTGTCCTCCATTTTCTGAGTTGAGTCTAGTTAGGATTAATGAGTCAAGATGTTGTCAAATATAGTTTGAAAGTCATTTAATATGGTAAACTGACCCATTCCTCTCATTGTGTCCACTTTAACTTGAGGAATGGGTAGTGTGGTAATGTGGAATTTGTGGAGGGGAGGTCAAGTGTTTTGTTGGGAATGAAGCCCTAGAGTGAAAATTTGTGTTTTCAAAGTGAAATAGTGAGGTTTTGAGATAGTAAAGTGTGTAAAAAGGTTGTGAAGCATTATTTATTGATGAATTAAGTTTGGGAAGAGGTATTTAGACTTGTGTGAGGTATTGGCAAGTTTTGGTGAGGGATGGATGTGTGATTTTAAATAAGCCCTATGTTATTTGGCTTAAAAGGAGGGTTTTGTGATTCAGTGATTGGGTGAATAATTGTTTGAGGGTAAATGGTGGATTATTTGGTTTTAAAACATGTAGAAGGCTTCCCAATTGAATTTTGAGTGAAAGGGCAAGCTTAAAGTAGAGTCCCTTTGAAAAAGTGACCTAATTTGGGTGAAATTGAGTGGTTTGAGTGGGAAAATGATAGGAAACTTGGTGGAAACAAAGATATTCTATCCTTTTGAGTTTTTTAGGTATTTTATGAAGTGTTGGAGGCATTGGTTGGGTTAGGAAAGCCTTGGAAGATTGTTTTTCAATAAACCCCCATGTAAAGAGCAAGAAATGAGGGTATCATGGTAGGGTGGTTTGGGAAATGTGTCTTTGCAAAGAAATTGTGGAATTTGGGGTTTTGTTTGCTAGTGAGTGTTTCCCAATCAAAATTTGGGTGAAAATTAATTTTTAAGGTATAGGTCCTTTGGAAAAGTGACCTATTTGGGGGTCTAAAATGGTGAAAAAGCCTGATTGCAAGGTGTTGGTCCAAAAGAGTGATATTCCCATTTGAGATATGTTTGGAATGAGTGTAATGGGTATCTGAAACCTTAAATGGTTTGCATTTTTGTTAAGAGGTTTGATAGTTATACCCTTCTTTTGGTGTTTGGACATGTACAAGGAAACTAGGTTGAAATAGTGAAGAGTTGATTAAAAAGAGTTGTTAGGGAAAAATGTTGGTTTGAGTTGGATGAACTTGCGTTTGTAATTGGTTAACCTCCCTATTATTGATCAGAATACCAACTTAAAGGTTCTCAATAGAGAGAAACATATAAACATCATTTTGCATATCTACATTAATGCAATTTTGCTAACCCTTATACAATAAAACTTAAACACTTGAAAGAAATAAATGATCAATAACATGACTTTAAAAATTCAATTTGCATACTTACAAATAAATCGATGAAACCATCTGGGTTTTCTCTACTCTTTATTGTGACAAGTATTGCCTCGTGGTTAGACTCGTGCACTTTTCATAAGTTCTTGTTCGCAAGTCTGCCCTTATATTTGATCAAATGAACGTTGGTGGGGATGACAAGGTTCAAGTAGTGAATAATATTATGATGTGTGTGAAATTCTTTAAACAACCAAATTGCAACATTCTTAACTGGATAATTTTGAAGCCATGTTCCAGTAACAACCAACGAACCTGTAGGATATTCTATGTTTTCTCCATCTATAACTAGGACCTCCAATTTATTTTTGGCCTCGATACAATGACACAAGTAATAATCTATACCCTCTTCATTGTCTTCATCTGCAATCACCGCATAAACGTGCCCTACATTGATATGTTCATCTTGTTAGATGCATCTACTGAGCATCATAATAGAACTTGTAAGTAAGATATATTACCTGGTTCTAGTAGGTCTGATACATGATAAAAGTCAATGGATGATTGCATCTTCATGATTTGTAGAGCCGTCGGGAGATGATAAGTGTCAAGTGGGGTTAGAATTCTTATAGACCATTTGTCAACCCACTCTGTTAACTCGCAATCATTCCACACTTGAAGTGTACATGCAAAACAAAAGCATGCCATCTTCCACGTATGGATAGTCCATGTACTTCCATTGGAGCTTCTAAAAGAGAGTAGCTCGCTCGTTCCTATTAGTGTACAACAATCCTCATGTTTTGCAATGTTAGTATCATCTACTAAATGAAAAAATCTATGAACTAAAGAATTACCTTCACTACCTAGACCCATTTCATGATTGCACCACTAGATAATTGATCTTGCATCTGTCAACTTTACATTGTCTATGTACTTCAACTCTTCTCGTTCTAGGGATCTTCTGATACATGCACCTGCTCCATCATGCTCCCCCTTTCCATGTCTGACCTCTGATAAGCTCCACATATGTTGAACACCATTGATCCTATGCATCCTGCTCAACCAATAAACATTTTGGTGTTCTTGAATTGTGATGTACAATTATATGACCATATGATATGCTAACTAAATGATATGCCCCTAATAGCTAAATCAACATAGAACGTATGAAAGCAACCATGCACAAACTCTATAGAATGTGTGTGATCATCACTAATGTAAAAGTGATACTCCCTCAATACTTTCTTATTTTCCTATGTACTATCATTTGCATGAATGAATGTTATATGGAAAAATATAGCAACCTGTGATGAGAGCCAATAATGTTCCATTTTAAGTTATATTTCAGCCTATTTCCTGTACTTTCATACCCATTCCCACGTTTCATTTTCATTCCATATCTCACTATTTTACCATTTTACGTTGCACATGATTAAATATATATAAGTGATATTTAATATAGTTTTTGGATAAAATATGGAAATTATTTATGGATTGTCTTTACTAATAAGCATTGTCATTTTAAGCCTTGGAAAATATATCTTGCAGCATGCAGATTTTCTGCCATCAGCATACAAACTTCATGTCACGTTCTTGATAAGAACTTGCACAACAACAAATAATTTCAGCAATTAATTTAATTTTAATAACTATTTATTGTGCTACTCTTATAGCACGAAATAGCATATATTATTTTCTGTTGTAACTAATAAAATTATGATGGACGAAGGAAAAACAAATGGCTATTTTGGTGGCACAACAAAATCTGATTTTTATGGCACAACTAAATCCTCTTTTTATGGCACAACAAATTCCTATTTTTATGGCTGGTTTTATTCCAACCCACAAGCCATAAATAGTGCCATAAAAGAGGACAAGAGAATAGGAGAAAATAGTTCCATAAAAGAGGGCAAACTAATAGGAGGAAATGCAACAAAATCGATTGACACAAAAATATGATTGGTGGTGTAGAAAATAATATGCATAATATTAGAAAAATAATGCAACAAATTTACACGTAGAAATAAGAGGAAGAGTAAAAAAACTTGTAATTTGTTTCACGCCTTATAAGGAAATGTAATAAGCTATAAATGGGGTGAATTAGCATTTTAGAAGAAAGGAATATAGAATTTTTCAGCAAAGACTTTGTATCAAATTGTTGATGAATAAAATAATATTTCACATGATGAAGACAACAACGTAAAAAGGATCTCATCCCATCTCACTTGAAAACCACGGAGCAAGGGCCCACTCCTTGGTGAAGCATGGTGACATTTATTTATTTTTACTATTAATATTTTTGTGTGTTATTTATTTTCAACAACTTTAGGACTATAGTAGTTGTGTGATTTAAATTCTAGCATCTGTATTAAAGTTTGGTATGATAAAAGACTATCATATTTTAAGTTTCATTTGCAATATATAATTGAGATTCAATTTTAGTAGGTATGTTTCTCTTTTTATTAATAAACTATTGTTGTAATAGCTCATGTTGCAGGAAGTGATAGTTTCGAGCAAAATTATGATAGGAAGACAGACATGAATTAAATCAGATTTTTACTTAGGAAATTCACATGTGTTTTAGTTGCATTCATTCTCCCTTAATTCACTGCTTTCCTCCCTTCAGGTATATTGCCACATAACTTCTCGCAAGCTACAATCCCTAGGTTGACACTCTTAGACCAAGCTGAAATATTTATTATTATTTAACCTAGTTTTGGCCTATCACTTTGGCTCTGTTGCCGAGGAGAGGTGTCAAAGGCAGGTTAGCTCAGTGAGCTGAGTTAGGACAATTGCACCTTGATGAAAATCTACGCAACTGTCGACCTTGCTTAGATGATTAACCTTGGTTTTTTTAATTTTAAATCATATAGATGCATTGTTTGATTTTGTAAGTAGATCTTAAAGAACCCTTTATACATTATTACCAATTGTTGTGAGTAAATTGAAAGGTAAAAATTAATTTTGAAGAAACAACACAAAAACATAAAAAAGTTGCATTTTCAAGGTAATTCAAATACATCAATTTTCAAAGAAAAATAATTCAAAAATGAAAAAAATTATGGGGAAATCATGTTGACACAAGGTGATGTTTTTATATCCCCTTTACCTAAAGAATGCAACTTACAATATATTGATCTTTCACCACCATTGTCACATGCATCTAAAAATATTATTCCTATATATGAACAAGAACATATCATTGAAGAATTTTTAGGACAATGGAATTTTGAAAATGAAGATTTAACCATGTGTTGCTTTGATTGCTGCAAGGATAAAGATAAGTGCACATGCCAAGATGCTCAAGAGGACATGCTGACAGAGATACAAGCTATAAGTGAGCCTCATAAAAATAAAGGTGAAAGTGAACAAATCTTGTTTGTAACTCAAGGGAAACTTCACATGTCAAATTTTGAAGATCAAGGTATTATTAATGGTGTTAACATGTCTTATCATTCTACTAATGTTTCTTCACAAAATATTTCTTCACCTATTATATATGATGAATGGAAAAATGCATACTCACAAAAACCACAATATCCATTATTACCATCTTCATTGTACCCACGCTACTTAGTCCCACCCACTATATATCTACAACAATTCTTACCACTTTCATTATCCCATTCATATCATATACAATCCATTTCACAATATCCACCAAAGGCAACCATGATGCCTATTGAAACATTGCATAATAAGGTGATTGAAACTACATATAATAATTTGTATTCATGGATCCCTTTATATTTTGATAATGTGCTTGGAATTGGTGACTTACAATTGAAATACATTAATGCAAGTGAGAAATGTGATTTTGGTTTAATAAAATTAGAAGAACAATCTGATTAATTGAATGATATTCAACTTCGTTCTTCTTATTTACTTAATAAATCACAACCTTTAGAGGCCATTAACACACATGAGGAAACACTTCAATATGAATTTAATTTTGTTATGGAACTCATAAATGTGTGTGCAGAAATTAATATTGTGATTAGATATGTTGAACTATGTGCATTAATGATTCAAGAATTGTGTAGAACGAAAAATGAATTCCTACAAGATCTATATTTTTATATTTTTATACTCAACTATATAGATCTTTGGACGCCTATGGTCAAAATACGCATTCCTCACATACTCATTGATTTAGGCCCACCAATAATTTATTAAGCACCATTAAATGGGTTTAAATGCATTAATGACCGTACTACAAAAATGGTGTTTGTTTATTAACAAGAATGAAGGTTTTAATATATACATATCTTTTTCATTCTTGATTCTTTGGAATATCTTAAGATGACTATTCATTGGCAAAGCTCAAGGTGTTATAATATCTTTGTCTTTCTTGATTCTTTGGATTATCCTAACACCCTCATGCTTGTTTAGTATGAAATTAATTTGGGGGGAAAAGTAAATCCCTTGAATTTTGGAAGTCATTGGTTGACTCTTGATAATGTATTTATTGATTGTTTCATTGGGATTTGTAATAAAACCACATGTGATATTTGGACCAAACCAAGGTATGCATTCTTGTGTTGATTGGAATTTCATTTGTATTATGTTTACACAAGAATTGATTGTTATTTATCCATTTTATTATTAACTATCTATTCATAGATATAACTTTATCATTCATTTTCTAATCAATAATTGGAATAAAATGGTGCAGTTATTAAATGGATGATATTGCATTACTACATTTGATATGCTTGGTCTTTGAGAAATATGGTTATGTGTTTCTTATGGTGGTTACCCAACACTTTTATGCCATTGACGGTGCTTCTCTCCATGGGCTCTCAAAGATGCATTTAACCTTGCTACCTAGGTGGTGAAGATCAAGTTTATTTTGTGCTATACTCTTGGATAACATAAGATAATCTTGTGCAAACCATTCAAATTCATGAGGACATAAATTCTAATTTTCACCATTCTTGATGTTGGACCATATGGACGAAACTATGCAACTTGGTGTAACCATGAATCTGGCAGTACCCTATTTTTGGTTAATTCTTCACAAGCCTCACATCCAGAGACAACTTGAAGACATGCAGAGGATATATAAAGGAGTTTGAACATCATCCAATGCTGATCACTGCATTTCATCATACAGATTAATTTTTATCTCATATTAAGCTATATGGATACATTGAGAGACTTCATTGGTCTTTCACTACAAGCCTTGTCTTTGGAGGATTGCAGTCATTGTAAGTAATTCCTTCAACCAAGTGAGTTAGCATGGATTCCAAAGTTCTACAGTCTGACTTCTAATATGGTGGCTTGAGCTAAATGGATCAAGATTGTTTGTGGAAATTGTGCTATAAACTATGCATGGTTAATCTTGATGAAGGTATCTTTCTTGTTGGTCATCATTTCAAAGTTCTACATACAACCTAATTTCAGTGGTGACTTTTTGTGGGGTCATAGAAGGAGCTTTGGTTTTCGATGGTGTCACTTCAACATCCATATAAGGGGTTCCTTCTCTATGGTCATTATATGCAGGTTATCTAAAAAATGGAAAAAGTGAAAAAAATGAAAAATATGAAAAAATGAAAAAAGAAGAAGAAAAAAGCAATAAATTCTAACAACGAAAACCTTCAGGCGTTGTTAGACAACTACAATTTGAAAACCAGTTTCTGGCAGATTGTAGTTGAATAAAATTCTCAGAGGTTAAAACTATTTTCACAGTGCTACTAAGTGGTGAGTGATTGAAAACTGGCTTGTCGACGGTCACTTGTCGTTATCAAAATTGAAAAATGAAAAAAAAAATATAGAAAAAATTACAATAATTTGTGTTCTTTCTATGGGCTAATTAGTTTGCAGGTATCCTCTATTGCTTTAGTGGTTGTTTGAATACCTCCTATCACCTCTCATTGCTTGTGTAAATGTACTCTTGTTTGTTGTGGTACACTTCACTTGTCGCAAGAGTTACATTTTCAGTTGAGGTGTTAGACAAAATGAAGAGAGAATTCAGGCTACCATCAGTACGCTTCCTCAATACTTCAGTTCAATGGATATCTTTCATGTGTGATGTGGCTATAGTCATTGTCACAATTTTTGGTTCCTTCCTTCCTGGTGATTCACAGTTGCTGAGTTACATTGGCTACCAGACCTTGGCATACATGGACATGTGAGTTGGTAAAATGATCAATTTTATTTCTCATTATTTTATCCCTTAACTTTATAAATATTTCTTATTATATTAATCATATATGCATAATCTATGCCTATCCTCTCTATGTTTCCCGAGGATGGTCAATCCTTTAAGCTGGGGGGAGGTCTACCATCTTTTCACCTATTACTTTCCATTATCTGTATAGTATCCATTATTCAACCTTGCAAAATCATTTCATATTTCTTATCATTTCATCCATCATTTCATTGTTCATTTTACCTATCATTTCATCCAATTCAGATAGCTCATTATTCTCAAGATAAATTTTTCATGACCCTCCTATATATAGCATTTCAAAATGATGCTATGAGAAATGACAAGAAAAGGAAAGAAAAATTAAAAAAACAAAGCAATAAAGCTTGTCATGAAAATATAAGAAAAATAAATGGCATTGTCGTTGTGCATGAGCTATAATAGTTAAGGGTGAAGAAGAAAGCCAAAGACACAAATCCGAAAGGCTTCTAGTTCAAATCAAATACCTCTTCATCATATTGATTTCAATAAGATGTGCAATATGCTAAGTTGGGGGGAATGATGAGAGCCAATAATGTTCCATTTTAAGTTATATTTCAGCCTATTTCCTGCACCTTCATACCCACTCTCATTTTCCATTTTCATTCCATATCTCACTATTTTACCATTTTATGTTGCACATGATTAAATATATATAAGTGGTATTTAATCTAGTTTTTGGATAAAATATGGAAATTAATTATGGATTGTCTTTACTAATAAGCATTGTCATTTTAAGCCTTGGAAAATATATCTTGCAACATGCATATTTTCTACCATCAACATATAAACTTCATGTCACGTTCTTGATAGGAACTTACACAACAACAAATAATTTCAGCAATTAATTTAATTTTAATAACTATTTATTGTGCTACTCTTATAGCATGAAATAGCATATATTATTTGTTGTTGTAACTAATAAAATTATGATGGATGAAGGAAAAACAAATGGCTATTTTGGTGGCACAACAAAATCCTATTTTTATGGCACAACTAAATCCTATTTTTATGGCACAACAAATTCTTATTTTTATGGTTGGTTTTATTCCAACCCACAAGCCATAAATAGTGCCATAAAAGAGGACAAATAGTTCCATAAAAGAGGGCAAACTAATAGGAGGAAATGCAACAAAATCGGTTGCAACAAAAATATGATTGGTGGTGTAGAAAAGAATATGCATAATATTAGAAAAATAATGCAACAAATTTACACGTAGAAATAAGAGGAAGAGTGAAAAAACTTGTAATTTGTTTCACGCCTTATAAGGAAATGTAATAAGCTATAAAGGGGGTGAATTAGCATTTTAGAAGAAAGGAATATAGAATTTTGCAGCAAAGATTTTGTATCAAATTGTTGATGAATAAAATAATATTTCATATGATGAAGACAACAGCGTAAAAAGGATCTCATCCCATCTCACTTGAAAACCACGGAGCAAGGGCCCACTCCTTGGTGAAGCATGGTGACATTTATTTATTTTTACTATTAATATTTTTGTGTGTTATTTATTTTCATTCAATTTATTTTCAACAACTTTAGAACTATAGTAGTTGTGTGATTTAAATTCCAGCATCTGTATTAAAGTTTGGTATGATAAAAGACATCATATTTTAAGTTTCATTTGTAATATATTATTGAGATTCAATTTTAGTAGGTATGTTTCTATTTTTATTAATAAACTATTGTTGTAATAGCTCATGTTGCAGGAAGTGATAGTTTCGAGCACAATTATGATAGGAAGATAGACATGAATTAAATCAGATTTCTACTTAGGAAATTCACAGGTGTTTTAGTTTCATTCATTCTCCCTTAATTCACTGCTTTCCTCCCTTCAGGTATACTGCCAGAACACTTGTCGCAAGCTACGATCCCTGGGTTGACACTCTTAGACCAAGCTGAAATATTTATTATTATTTACCATAGTTTTGGCCTATCATTTTGGCATTGTTGCTAGGGAGAGGTGTCAAAGGCAGGTTAGCTCAGTGAGCTGAGTTAGGACCATTGCGCCTTGGTGAAAATCTACACAATTTTCGACCTTGTTTAGATGATTAACCTTGGTTTTCTTTATTTTAAATCATATAGATGCATTGTTTGATTTTGTAAGTAGATCTTAAAGAACCCTTTATACATTATTACCAATTGTTGTGAGTAAATTGAAAGGTAAAATTTAATTTTGAAGAAACAACACAAAAACATAAAAAATGTTGCATTTTCAAGGTAATTCAAATACATCAATTTTCAAAGAAAAACACTTCAAAAATGAAAAAAATTGTGGGGAAATCATGTTGACACAAGGTGATGTTTTTATATCCCCTTTACCTAAAGAATGCAACTTACAATATATTGATCTTTCACCACCATTGTCACATGCATCTAAAAATCTTATTCCTATATATGAACAAGAACATATCATTGAAGAATTTTTAGGAAAATGAAATTTTGAAAATGAAGATTTAACCATGTGTTGCTTTGATTGCTGCAAGGATAAAGATAAGTGCACATTCCAAGATGCTCAAGAGGACATGCTGACAGAGATACAAGCTATAAGTGAGCCTCATAAAAATAAAGGTGAAAGTGAACAAATCTTGTTTGTAACTCAAGGGCAACTTCACATGTCAAATTTTGAAGATCAAGGTATTATTAATGGTGTTAACATGTCTTATCATTCTACTAATGTTTCTTCACAAAATATTTCTTCACCTATTATATATGATGAGTGGAAAAATGCATACTCACAAAAATCACAATATCCATTATTACCATCTTCATTGTACCCACCCTACTTAGTCCCACCCACTATATATCTACAACAATTCTTACCACTTTCATTATCCCATTCATATCATATACAATCCATTTCACAATATCCACCAAAGGCAACCATGATGCCTATTGAAACATTGCATAATAAGGTGATTGAAACTACATATAATAATTTGTATTCATGGATCCCTTTATATTCCAATAATGTGCTTGGAATTTATGACCTACAATTGAAATACATTAATGCAAGTGAGAAATGTGATTTTGGTTTAATAAAATTAGAAGAACAATCTGATCAATTGAATGATATTCAACTTAGTTCTTCTTATTTACTTAATAAATCAAAACCTTTAGAGGCCATTCACACACATGAGGAAACACTTAAATATGCGTTTAATTTTATTATGGAACTCATAAATGTGTGTGCTGAAATTAATATTGTGATTAGATATGTTGAACTATGTGCATTAATGATTCAAGAATTGTGTAGAATGAAAAATGAATGCCTACAAGATCTATATTTTAATATTTTTATACTCAACTATATAGATCTTTGGAGGCCTATGGTCAAAATACGCATTCCTCACATACTCATTGATTTAGGCCCACAAATAATTTATTAAGCACAATTAAATGGGTTTAAATGCATTAATGACTGTACTACACAAATGGTGTTTGTTTATTAACAAGAATGAAGGTTTTAATATATACATATCTTTTTCATTCTTGATTCTTTGGAATATCTTAAGATGACTATTCATTGACAAAGCTCAAGGTGTTATAATATCTTTGTCTTTCTTGATTCTTTGGATTATCCTAACACCCTCATGCTTGTTTAGTATGAAATTAATTTGGGGGGAAAAGGAAATCCCTTGAATTTTGGAAGTCATTGGTTGACTCTTGATAATGTCTTTATTGATTGTTTCATTGGGATTTGTAATAAAACCACATGTGATATTTGGACCAAACCAAGGTATGCATTCTTGTGTTGATCTTTCACCACCTTGTCACATGCATCTAAAAATCTTATTCCTATATATGAACAAGAACATATCATTGAAGAATTTTTAGGACAATGGAATTTTGAAAATGAAGATTTAACCATGTGTTGCTTTGATTGCTGCAAGGATAAAGATAAGTGCACATGCCAAGATGCTCAAGAGGACATGCTGATAGAGATACAAGATATAAGTGAGCCTCATAAAAATAAAGGTGAAAGTGAACAAATCTTGTTTGTAACTCAAGGGCAACTTCACATGTCAAATTTTGAAGATCAAGGTATTATTAATGGTGTTAACATGTCTTATCATTCTACTAATGTTTCTTCACAAAATATTTCTTCACCTATTATATATGATGAATGGAAAAATGCATACTCACAAAAACCACAATATCCATTATTACCATCTTCATTGTACCCACGCTACTTAGTCCCACCCACTATATATCTACAACAATTCTTACCACTTTCATTATCCCATTCATATCATATACAATCCATTTCACAATATCCACCAAAGGCAACCATGATGCCTATTGAAACATTGCATAATAAGGTGATTGAAACTACATATAATAATTTGTATTCATGGATCCCTTTATATTCTAATAATGTGCTTGGAATTGGTGACTTACAATTGAAATACATTAATGCAAATGAGAAATGTGATTCTGGTTTAATAAAATTAAAAGAACAATCTAATCAATTGAATGATATTCAAATTAGTTCTTCTTATTTACTTAATAAATCACAAACTTTAGAGGCCATTCACACACATGAAGAAACAATTCAATATGAGTTTAATTTTATTATGGAACTCATAAATGTGTGTGCTGAAATTAATATTGTGATTAGATATGTTGAGGTATGTGCATTAATGATTCAAGAATTGTGTAGAACGAAAAATAAATGCCTACAAGATCTATATTTTTATATTTTTATACTCAATTATATATATCTTTGGAGGCCTATGGTCAAAATACGTATTCCTCACATACTCATTGATTTAGGCCCACCAATAATTTATTAAGCACCATTAAATGGGTTTAAATGCATTAATGACCATACTACACAAATGGTGTTTGTTTATTAACAAGAATGAAGGTTTTAATATATACATATCTTTTTCATTCTTGATTCTTTGGAATATCTTAAGATGACTATTCATTGACAAAGCTCAAGGTGTTATAATATCTTTGTCTTTCTTGATTCTTTGGATTATCCTAACACCCTCATGCTTGTTTAGTATGAAATTAATTTGGGGGGAAAAGGAAATCCCTTGAATTTTGGAAGTCATTGGTTGACTCTTGATAATGTCTTTATTGATTGTTTCATTGGGATTTGTAATAAAACCACATGTGATATTTGGACCAAACCAAGGTATGCATTCTCGTGTTGATTGGAATTTCATTTGTAATATGCTTACACAAGAATTGATTGTTATTTATCCATTTTATTATTAACTATCTATTCATAGATATAACTTTATCATTCATTTTCTAATCAATAACTGGAATAAAATGGTGTAGTTATTAAATGGATGATATTGCATTACTAAACTTGATATGCTTGGTCTTTGAGAAATATGGTTATAGGTTTCTTATGGTGGTTACCCAACACTTTTATGCCATTGATGGTGCTTCTCTCCATGGGCTCTCAAAGATGCATTTTAGCCTTGCTACCTAGGTGGTGAAGATCAAGTTTATTTTGTGCTATACTCTTGGATAACATAAGATAATCTTGTGCAAACCATTCAAATTCATGAGGACATAAATTCTAATTTTCACCATCCTTGATGTTGGACCATATGGAGAAAACTATGCAACTTGGTGTAACCATGAATCTGGCAGTACCCTATTTTTGGTTAATTCTTCACAAGAATCACATCCAAAGACAACTTGAAGACATGCAGAGGATATATAAAGGAGTTTGAACATCATCCAATGCTGATAACTGCATTTCATCATGTAGATTAATTCTTCATCTCATATTAAGCTATATGGATACATTGAGAGACTCCATTGGTCTTTCACTACAAGCCTTGTCTTTGGAGGATTGCAGTCATTGTAAGTAATTCCTTCAACCAAGTGAGTGGGCATGGATTCCAAAGTTCTACAGTCTGATTTCTGATATGGCGGCTTGAGCTAAATGGATCAAGATTGTTTGGAGAAATTGTGCTATAAACTATGCATGGTTAATCTTGATGAAGGTATCTTTCTTGTTGGTCATCATTTCAAATTTCTACATTCAACCTAATTTCAGTGGTGAATTTTTGTGGGGTCATAGAAGGAGCTTGGTTTTCGATGGTGTCACTTCAACATCCATATAAGGGGTTCCTTCTCTATGGTCATTATATGCAGGTTATCTAAAAAATGGAAAAAGTGAAAAAAATGAAAACATGAAAAAATGAAAAAATGAAAAAAGAAAAGAAAAAAGCAATAAATTCTAACAATGAAGACCTTTAGGCATTGTTAGACAGCTACAATTTGAAAACCAGTTTCTGGCGGATTGTAGCTGAATAAAATTCTTAGTGGTTAAAACTATTTTTATAGTGCTACTAAGCGGTGAGTGATTGAAAACTGGCTTGCCAATGATCACTTGTCGTTATCAAAATTGAAAAATGAAAAAAAAATATAAAAAAAATTACAATAATTTGTGTTCTTTCTATGGGATAATCAGTTTGCAGGTATCCTCTATTGCTTCAGTGGTTGCTTGAGTACCTCCTAGCACCTCTCGTTGCTTGTGTAAATGTACTCTTTGTTGTTGTGGCCCACTTCACTTGTCGCAAGAGTTACATTTTCAGTTGAGGTGTTCGACAAAATGAAGAGAGAATTCAAGCTACCATCAGTATGCTTCCTCAATACTTCAGTTCAATGGATATCTTTCATGTGTGATGTGGCTATAGTCATTGTCACAATTTTTGGTTCCTTCCTTCCTGGTGATTCATAGTTGCTGAGTTACATTGGCTAGCAGACCTTGGCATACATGGACATGTGAGTTGGTAAAATGATCAATTTTATTTCTTAACTTTATAAATATTTCTTATTATATTAATCATATATGCAACATCTATGCCTATCCTCTCCATGTTTCCTGAGGACGATCAATCATTTAAGCTGGGGGGAGGTCTACCATCTTTTCACCTATTACTTTCCATTATCCGTATAGTATCCATTATTCAACCTTGCAAAATCATTTCATATTTCTTATCATTTCATTGTTCATTTTACCTATCATTTCATCCAATTCAATTAGCTCATAATTCTCAAGATAAATTTTTCATGACCCTCCTATATATAGCATTTCAAAATGATGCTATGAGAAATGACAAGAAAAAGAAAGAAAAAGAAAAAAATAAAAACGAAAAATGAAAAAAACAAAGCAATAAAGCTTGTCATGAAAATCTAAGAAAAATAAAGGGCATTGTGGTTGTGCATGAGCTATAATAGTTAAGGGCGAAGAAGAAGGCCAAAGACACAAATCCGAAAGGCTACTAGTTCAAATCAAATACCTCTTCATCATATTGATTGCAATATGCTAAGTTGGGGGGAATGATGAGAGCCAATCGTGTTCCACTTTATGTTATATTTCAGCCTATTTCCTGCACCTTCATACCCATTCCCACGTTCCATTTTCATTCCATATCTCACTATTTTACTATTTTTATTAAATATATATAAGTAGTATTTAATATAGTTTTTGGATAAAATATGGAAATTAATTATGGATTGTCTTTACTAATAAGCAATTCTGATTTTAAGCCTTGGAAAATATATCTTGCAACATGTAAATTTTTCTGCCATCAGCATACAAACTTCATGTCATGTTCTTGATAGGAACTTGCACAACAACAAATAATTTCAGCAATTAATTTAATTTTAATAACTATTTATTGTGCTACTCTTATAGCACAAAATATCATATATTATTTGTTGTTGTAACTAATAAAATTATGATGGATGAAGGAAAAACAAATGACTATTTTGGTGGCACAACAAAATCCTATTTTTATGGCACAAGTAAATCCTATTTTTATGGCACAACAAATTCCTATTTTTATGGCTGATTTTATTCCAACCCACAAGCCATAAATAGTGCCATAAAAGAGGACAAGAGAATAGGAGAAAATAGTGCCATAAAAGAGGGAAAAATAATAGGAGGAAATGCAACAAAATCGGTTGACACAAAAATATGATTGGTGGTGTAGAAAAGAATATGCATAATATTAGAAAAATAATGCAACAAATTTACACGTAGAAATAAGAGGAAGAGTGAAAAATCTTATAATTTGTTTCACGCCTTATAAGGAAATGTAATAAGCTATAAAGGGGGTGAATTAGCATTTCAGAAGAATGGAATATAGAATTTGCATAAAAAGGATCTCATCCCATCTCACCTGCAAACCACGGAGCAAGGGCCCACTCCTCGGTGAAGCATGGTGACATTTATTTATTTTTACTGTTAATATTTTTATGTGTTATTTATTTTCATTCAATTTATTTTCAACAACTTTAGAACTATAGTAGTTTTGTGATTTAAATTCCAGCATTTGTATTAAAGATTGGTATGATAAAAGACATCATATTTTAAGTTTCATTTGTAATATATTATTGAGATTCAATTTTAGTAGGTATGTGTCTCTTTTTATTAATAAACTATTGTTGTAATAGCTCATGTTGCAGGAAGTGACAGTTCCGATCACAATTATAATAGGAAGACAAACATGAATTAAATCAGATTTTTACTTAGGAAATTCACGTGTGTTTTAGTTGTATTCATTCTCCCTTAATTCATTTCTTTCCTCCCTTTAGGTATATTGCCACAACACTTCTCGCAAGCTATGATCCCTGGGTTGACACTCTTAGACCAAGCTGGAATATTTTTTATTATTTACCCTAGTTTTGGCCTATCAACTTGCATGGATTGTAGTACTATGATTGCACGTTGTTCTATGGCTGTAGTGTGTAGTTCTCAGCGAAGTCGACAACTGAAATGATATGACGAAGTGGAAATGTGTCCTTGCATAACTTGACTTGTGAGTCCAACCATTATGCTCTGTGTGTATGCCTTGCATAATCATAGACCACCTAATCATGAAAAATTCCCATAAATTGATACACTAGAATCTTATCACTGACCAATTCATACTTCTTTGCTTTTTTCCCATCTTTTAGACTGTATGCCATTGTCTTCTATTTGCCAAATTTCACAATTTTGTCTCCAATTGTGTGCGTACTAGCCATGTGTTGGAAAATGTTGGATGCCACCACAATGATGAAATGTTTCATCCAAACATGACTTCTTGTAAAAAAAATTGACCATTCTCTCTTTCACATAAAATGGAAGACAAAAATTTCCTTGACGATTTAGGTGGAGGCATTATGTTACATTCCTGCAAAACATTGTCAATATGCATATCTACACATATACATCGATAAACATCATACAATTGGTTAGAAAAATCAATATGAACCCTAAAACAACAAGTAGTGCGTGTGTGATTTATTTTGACATAAAAATTCTTTAGCATTTCAAAATACCTTTGACATATTTTAATTTCAGGAAACTTATGTACAAAATCAACAAAAAATGGGTTTGAGTGGTATCCAAATAATGCATTGGATGTGGCTCATGGATTTTACTACCAATTCACCTTCTTAGAACATCTCTTTGATTAGGAGAGGTCCTTGTGTTATCCTTCCAATAATTCACTATTAAAGATCTCAAGCCTTGAGAAATTCTTTATCTTTCTGTGGCACTCTACTCGAGAATTCCCATAACTCATTGCTATTTGGATCCTCCACTCTTTCACGCCTTCCTTTGGCTCTCATTAGAGATGATATACTTATTTTCAAAGACTTAATTTCCTTTTTAAGTTTCACCTTGTTCCTTGTTTGGATACTTAACAGTGTTGTTTTCATCACACGTCATGTGGCACAACTATCCTTCATGCGTGAGGTAGAACCCATGCTCTCGTATGCACTCATGAAGTTTTTTACAATGGAATTTTCACTTGAGTCATTCAAAAATCTTAGCGCAAGAGCCTTCATGGTGGGCCTAAATTTGAGTTGCCTCATCATTTCAACAAATAGTTGGCATCTTCCACCCTCACTTAACTTCACAAAAAATAAACTCCATATGCTCTGTGTATATCTTTGACATGTACTTTTTGGAATCAATATCAATAAAAAATGTAGGTTTTATATGCAAAACTCTAGGAGGAGTTCTCAAATGAAATTTTTTGTCAACATTGGGAAGGTCAACAACATCAGGGATATATCACGTACCTTCAATCAAAGGTAAAATTGATGACATACCTTGAGATTGACATGTAAATGATGTTGTACCTCCAACTTGAGATGTCGTTTGTGGAGTGCCTTCAAATAGAGATGTGTTTTCTGATGTACTTTCAAAATGCAATGTTGTTGATGGTGTGTCTTCAATTGGAGATGTGATTTGTGATGTACGTGGAAAACCAAATGTTGTTGTCGATGTGTCTTTAACTAGAGATGTGAATTGAGCTTCACCTATGGTTGGTGATGTGCCCCCAACTTTGGTATCCATTCCTATACTTCCACAAACTTTCCTCATTCATGCCCTTTATTTTTACAATTTGACATCTTTCTTAGATTGCACGAGAATTTTTGGATGTATGGGCTGCAATTCCTTTGCTTCACGAGCTACAATTTTTGATTCTCTTCTCCTTTCATTTTTAACTGCACATTCTTCCAGTGTTAGAGGCTTCAGTCATTTCCTTGGCATGACATTGAATGCTATATGCTCACAAATACACATAGAACAAAAGTAAATAATGCATTTTATGAAAATATTGATATCGCTGATTACATTGCATTAAATATGAAACACACCAAAGGATTTTATGAAAGAAGGCAACGCGTTGTTTGGAATTATCAAACATGTTTATGCTAGACAACATTTTTCATATGATGGAGTTAGATGTTTGTAGGGTTAGATATTAGAGTAGGGATTTTGAGAGTGTTTGAAGAGTTGGAAAAGTATCTAGAGGCTGATGTAGTACATGTAGGGATCCATAATGAACTTGTTCAAATATTTAGAGGAAGGCTCTTAATAGACTTACACACACTCTTTAAAAGTTTCATCAATGGAAATATGATTCTAAGGACTCCAATCCACACTAAGGTATAAGGGCTTTGCATGAGCCTATTAAGGCATCTAACAAGATTAAAATAATAAACCAAACACAATTTGATCACTTAACTTACCAAGAAACACCATTTTGTATCACTCACTCTTTAACCACTTACAAACTAGTAATCCTTCCTCATAGGACACTCAATAATATCTAATGAACCAGGTAATTTATGAATACTGTAACAACATTTTCAAATACCCTTTTCCATGGCCTAAAACATATCTCAAAACTACTATAAACTCTTTTGGAGAAAATGCCTTAAACTAGCCCTATTCCACTCAAGAAACTTGGCCAATAAGGCCACTCTTACAAAGAGACACTACTTTAAACACCTTCAAAGCTCTTGATCTGCATGGGAAATATTTTTTCAGGTTGTCAAATCTCAGATTCCACCTATTTTTAGGGACTAGAATGTTCAATAGGGTACCAACCTTCAAACCCTCACTCTAAGCTATTTCAAACTAGGTTTCCCCTAGGGGTTTATTGAAACCCAAACTTCCTCAACACTCCACACCCAATATATACCTGGAAATTTTTAAAATATCTTGCACATTCTCTAAAAAATTACTCCCAACCTTTAGCACTATTATTTCCTCAAACCCTTACTTGAAACCTCGATATTTGGTCAAGACACACAAGAAATCAACTAGGACAACTCAAAAAACACTTCCATCAACTCTACAACTCTTGAATCCTTATTGAACATGGAATTTTTTTTTTTGGCCTTCATTTCACTAAGATCTAGAGGTATCCATTGAAGGAAAAGTTCATACATGCATTCTTTAGTGTTCAAAACCCCAAAACAGGGTTTCATACTTGTTAGCACCAAAATGATCATAAAACTCACAAACCTCCATGAAATTCAATAAAAAAAACTAAAATGAAAGATAATACATGCCTTTAATGTTTTCCACAACTTTTAGACCATGAACCACTTGTATGGGGACATACAGTGGTTTGAAACATAGATTTACCAGTCAAAACTCATAATTTTACACTAAAAACAGGGAATACTTCTTGTTCTTCTTCATTTTTTCCATACTCTCACCTCTTCCCTGAGGTTCTCCTCACATTGATGGACTAATAAAAACATAAAAAAATTCCTAGAACTGAAATTCTACTTACCTAACCTTGCATGCACCTAACTCTGCAATTTTTGTATCTTTTAGTAACTTTTTTGACCACATTTTGACAAATTGCAAGCTATGACACAATTGAACTCCCTTAGCTCCAAATACATTATAAAATGGTCTAATTGGTCTTATTGAACACAAAATAATCAACATTAACTAAAATCTTAGCATTTGATCATGCTCACTAAAGATGACCTATTTGACAAAATTGAGCTTACAAGGTGCTCCTGCACCAGAGGCCTGGAATGTTGATTTTCAATAAGCCCTCCTTGTTTCAAGAATAGAAAGGCCTAAATCAAGGGTTTAGTGTTTAGATGCATTACAGAGGGTTCCAGTGACTAAGAAATGATAAGATATGAACAATTTTCTTTGTTGTGAATGCTACAAGGAAGTGAAAGTGAATTGGTCAGTTGAGCATTGAATTGAGGATTTTGAGATTGAAGATTGTTTGAAACTAATATAATTGTGATTGTTGAAGGTTTTTTCTCCTTTCTCTACATCACAAACCTAGGGTATAAGTTTTTGCCACCTAAATGAAAAATAGATAATCTTGTGTTTATTGTTCTCAAAACCAAATTTGTGATTTTCAACGAAGTCATGAAGAATATGAATTCAAAGAAGGGTTTGTGATGCTATATCTTATAATTATTCACTATTTCTTTAGAAATGAGGTACCTTAGAAAGAAAATAAGCATTATTAATTACACAAAAAATTCCATTTTTTTATTTATTAGAAAGGTAAATGGTATGAATGAATGGAAAATTGCATTAACAATTATGTTAACTCACTTGAATTTATCTAAGCACATGTGATGAAGGTGATTTTTTTATGGAACAAAAAATTAATGGAAACTTGCATTAACATTGATGAAAGCTATTATGTTTTACAAATTAGTTGAAAATAAAATGAAATAAAGTGAATTCCACTAGCCATGCTGGAAATGGAATACTATAAGCAATGGAAATAGAATTCATAAGTAAATTTGTGTTAAGTAAATGTCATGTTTTTCATTTTTTTGTTCTTAAAACTCATAAAAAATAATTTTTTTTATGAAAATCCCATCTAATTCAATGTTGAATTCTATGTCCAATTGTTATGATTAATAAAATCATTAAAGAAATTTAGTTTATATTGTCAAAAACAAACAAATATACTAAATATAAACATTTCAATATTATCAGAATGAATATATTACCTCAGATAATGTAAAATGATGCAAAAACTTCAAAATGTCTTCTTCTAGATTGTCTACCATGTAGATTGGTGGTAAAAAGGTGATGGATCAAGCATAGATTGGTACAACATGAAGTCAACTATATAAAAAAAGACGTTTTCGAATTGGATAAAGTGTTGAACCAGACAAATACAAAAGCATGTGGGCCCGAATCATAGGGTCAACCCCTATTTTACTGTTTCAAGGTAAAACACATTTGGCGCTCTCCAAATTTGGCGAGTGCCAAATGTGTTGTTTTGAAAGGGAGAGATTCCATAGAGACAAAGGGAGTGACACTCGAGATAGAGAGAGGTGATAGGAGTGATATAGATTAGTCTAGGTAGTGTGGTAGCGACTGAGACCTGAGAGCGATAGAGACTTGAGAGGGATAGAGAGTTATCCAGTTACAGTGGGGGAAAATACTTGACAATGGGAGAGGGGTTGGGAGGGATGAGACCCAAGAGATACAAAAAGACCAAAGGGAGAGAGAGAGAGAGAGAGAGAGAGAGAGAGAGAGAGAGAGAGAGAGAGAGAGAGAGAGAGAGAGAGAGAGAGAGAGAGAGAGGGTTGGAGTGAAATATATTTGTCTAGGTAGGGTGGGAGGTAAGTGAGACCTGACATAGAGGGGCTGTGAGAGAGGGCATTGGAGTGACACAAATTAGTCTAGGTAGCATGGGAGGGAGTGAGACCTGAGAGAGAGACTTGAGAGGGAGAGATTTATTCACTTATGATGGGGGGAAGACCTTAGAGTGGGAGTGGGAGAGAGAGAGAGAGAGAGAGTGGGAACCTTAAACTATAAACCCTATACCATTAACCCTTAATCCCTCAACCCTTAAACCCAAAACCATTAAACCCTAATCCCTCAACCCCTATACCCTCTTAATCCCTCAACCCTCAACCCTCAACCCCCAACCCTTAAACCCTAATCCATAAACCCCTATACCCTCTTAATCCCTCAACCCTCAACCCTTAAACCCTAATCCCTCAATGCCTATACCCTCTTAATCCCTCAACCCTTCTACCCTCTACCCTTAAACCCTAATCCCTCAATCCATATATGCTCTTAATCCCTCAACCCTTAACCCTCAACCCTTAAACCCTAATCCCTCAACCCCTATACCCTCTTAATCCCTCAACCATCAACCCTTAAACCCTAATCTCTCAACCCCTATACCCTCTTAATCACTCAACCCTCAATCCTTAAACCCTAATCCCTCAACCCTATACCCTCTTAATCCCTCAATCCTCAACCCTTGACCCCTAGTCCCTCGACCCCTGCTCTCGGCTTTTGTCCCTCCAACCCTCAGCCCTTAAGCCCCTGTCCCCTTTCGACCCTATACCCTCTTAATCCCTCAACCCTCATCCCTTAAACCCTAATCCCTCAACCCCTATACCCTCTTAATCTGTCAACCCTCAACCCTCAACCCTTAAACCGTAATCCCTCAACCCTCAACCATTAAATCCTAATCCCTCAACCCCTATACCCTCTTAATCCCTCAATCCTCCACCCTTAAACCCTAATCCCTCAATCCATATACCCTCTTAACCCCTCAACCCTCAACCCTCAACCCTTCAACCTTAATCCCTTTACCCCTATACCCTCTTAATCCTCAAGCCCTCAACCCTCAACCCTTAAACCCTAATCCCTCAACCCCTATACCCTCTTAATCCCTCAACCCTCAACCCACAACCCTTAAACCCTAATCCCTCAACCCCTATACCCTCTTAATCCCTCAACCCTTAAACCCTAACCCCTAACCCCTATACCCTCTTAATCCGTCAACCCTCAATCCTCAACCCTTAAACCCTAATCCCTCAATCCCTATACCCTCTTAATCCCTCAACCCTCAATCCTCAACCCTCAACCCTTAAACCCTAACTTCAACCCTCTATAATGCTTAATCCCTCTAATCCCTCAACCCTTAAACCCTAATCCCTCAACCCCTATACCCTCTTAATCCTCAACCCTCAACCCTTAAACCCTAATCCCTCAACCCCTATACCCTCTTAATCCCTCAACCCTCAACCCTTAAACCCTAATCCCTCAACCCCTATACCATATTAATCCCTCAACCCTCAACACTAAACCCCGATAATTCTCTTAATCCCTCAACCCTCAACCCTCAACCCTTAAACCCTTAAACCCTAATCCCTCAACCCCTATACCCTCTTAATACCTCAACCCTCAACCCTTAAACCATAATACCTCAACCCCTATACCCTCTTAATCCCTCAACCCTCAACCCCTAAACCCTAATCCCTCAACCATTAACTCTCAACCCTTAAACCCTAATCCCTCAACCCCTATACCATCTTAATCCCTCAACCCCTCTACCCTCTACCCTTAAACCCTAATCCCTCAACCCCTATACACTATTAATACCTCAACCCTTAACCATCAACCCTTAAAACCTAATCCCTCAACCCCTATACCCTCTTAATCACTCAACCCTCAACCCTTAAACCCTAATCCCTCAACCCCTATAACCTCTTAATCCCTCAACCCTTAACCCTCAACCATTAAACCCTAATCCCTCAACCTCTATACCCTCTTAATCACTCAAACCTACCCTTAAACCCTAATACCTCAACTCCTATACCATCTTAATCCATCAACCCTTAACCCTTAACCCTTAACCCTTAAACCCTAATCCCTCAACCCCTATACCCTCTTAATCACTCAACCCTCAACCCTTAAACCCTAATCCATCAACCCCTATACCCTCTTAATCTCTCAACCCTCAAACCTTAAAACCTAATCCCTCAAAACCTCACAACTCTAAACTCTAATCCTCAACCTTGTAACTCTCAATCCCTCAACCCTCAACCTTCAACCTCAACCTCAACCTTCTCCTCAACCCTCAACCCTAAACCTCAACCTTAAACCCTAATCCCTTTAACCCTATACCCTCTTAATCCCTCAACCCTCAACCCTTAACCCTCAACCATTAAACCATAATACCTCAACCCCTATACCCTCTTAATCCCTCAACCCCTATAGCCTCTGAACCCCTCAACCCTCAACCCTCAACCTTTAAACCCTAAACCCTAACCTTAACCCTAAACCCTTAAACTATCTATCCTCTACCCTTAAACCATTTTAAACCCAACTAAAATCTCTACATTAATCCCTCAACACTTAATCCCTCAACCCTTAAACCATAAAGCCTAAACCCTCAACTCTTAACCCTCAACCCTTAATCCCTCAACCCTTAAAACCTAAACCCTAAACCCTCTACCGTCTACCCTCAAATCTCAACCCTCAACCCTTAAACTATAAAACCTAAATGCTAAACCTTGTACCCTATACCCTTAACCCTTAAACCCTCCACCCTCCACCATCTACCCTAAACCCTTAAACCCTCTACCCCTTAAACCGTAAACCGTAAAACCTAAACCCTCTACTCTCTACCCTCAAAATCCCCTCTCTCTCTCAACCCTACACCATCTACCCTTAAACCGTAAATCGTAATCCCTAAACCCTAAACCCTCTATGCTTAACCCTTAATCCATAAACCCTAAACCCTCTACCCTCTACCCTCAACCCTTAAACCCTCGACCCTCAACCCTCAACCCTCTACCCTCTACCCTCTACCCTCTACCCTTAAATAGGTTAAACCCTAAACCCTTAAATCCTCTACCCTTAAACTCTAAACCCTAAAACCCTAAACCCTCTACCCTCTACCCTTAACCCTCTATCCTCTACCCTCAACACCCCCCTCTCTCTCAACTCTACACCATCTACCCTTAAACCGTAAATCGTAATCCCTAAACCCTCTACCCTTAATCCTTAATCCGTAAACCCTAAACCCTAAACTCTCTACCCTCTACCCTCAATCCTCAACCCTTAAACCCTAAACCCTAAACGCTCAACCCTTAAACCCTAAAACCTCAACCCTCTACCCTTAACCAGGTTAAACCTTAAACCCTCTACCCTTAAACTATAAATTGTAATCCCTAAACCCTAAACCCTCTACCCTTAACCCTTAATACCTAAACCCTAAACCCTCTACTTGAGAGAGAGAGAGGGAGAGGTGGTGGGAGGGACATACTTGAGAGAGGGAGAGGGAGAGGGAGAGGGAGAGGGAGAGAGATAGGAGGAGGAGAGAGGGAGGGAGGGAAGAGAGATAGAGGGAGTGATCATGAGAGGAGATGGGGCAGGAGGGGAGACTTGACAAAGAGAGAGAGGGAGAGGGGGTAGGATAGAGATAATAGAGAGAGAAAGAGGGAGAGGGGGTGGGAGGGAGAGACTTGAGAGAGAGGGAGAGAGACAAAGTGGGAGAGAGATAAAGGGAATGAGAGAGAGAGGGAGTGGGGAGACATATAGAGAGAGAGAGGGTGGGAGGGAGAAACCTAAGAGAGAGGGTGGGAGGGAGATACCTGAGAGAGGAGAGGGAGAAAAAGTGGGAGAGAGGGGGTGGGAAGGAGAGACCTAAGAGAGTAGGAGAGAGAGGGAGTGGTAGATAGAGGGATGGGAGAGATACTAGGAGTGAGAGAGAGAGAGACTTGAGAGATGGTGAGGGGATGGGAGGGAGAGGGAGTACTTGGGGGAGAGGGAGTACTCGAGATAGAGGGATTGGAGAGAGATAGAGGGAGTGAGATAGATAGATAGAGAGAGAGGAGGTGGGGGGAGATACCTAAGAGAGAGGGAGAGAGAGAGAGTGGGAGGGGGTGGGAGGGAGATACCCGAGAGAGAGGGAGAGAGAGAGAGGGAGAGAGATAGAGGGAGTAAGAGAGAGAGGATATGGGAGAGAGATAGAGGGTGAGTGAGAGAGACAAAGAGAGACCTGACAAAGGGAGAGGGGGTAGGAGGGAGAGACTTGAGAGAGAGAGGGACGAAGATGGGGTGGGAGGGAGATACTTGAGAGAGAGGGAGATGGAGAGAGAGTGAGAGAGAGAGAGAGCATGAGAGAGAGGGACTTGAGACATATAGGGAGAGGTGGTGGGAGGGAGATACTTGAGAGAGATGGACAGGTAGAGGGAGAGAGATAGGGAGGGAGTGGAAGAGAGATATAGGGAGTGACTGTGAGAGGGAGAGGGGATAGGAGGGGGAGACTTGACAAAGAGAGAGAGGGAGAGGAGGTAGGATGCAGATACTTGAGAGAGAGAGGGAGATGGGGTGGGAGGGAGAGACCCGGGAGAGAGGGAGAGAGATATAGTGGGAGAGAGTGGGAGAGAGATAGAGGGAGTGAGAGAGAGGGAGTGTGTGTGTGAGAGAGAGAGGGGGGATGGAGATACTCGAGAGAGAGTGAGAGAGATAGGGAGAGAGATAGGGAGAGAGATATAGTGAGTGAGAGAGGGAATGGGAGAGAGATAGATTGAGTGAGTGATAGACCTAAGAGAGGGAGAGGGGGTAGGAGGGAGAGACTTGAGAGAGATACATAGAGAGAAAGATAATGACCTAAGAGAGGGAGATGGAGTGAGAGAGACAAAAATACCAAAGAGGGAGAGTGAGAAAGGGGGTTGGAGTGAGATTTATTTAGGTACCTATGTGGGAGGAAAAGAGACCTGAGAGAGGGGATTGGACTGAGAGAGAGTAGTCTAGGTCACGTGGGAGGGAGTGAAACCTGAGAGAGAGAGACTTCAGAGGGATAAAGAGTTATCCAATTAGGGTAACGAGTTAGAGAGTGTATGAAAGGTAAAACCTCAACTATCCATCTACGATCATAAATTGTGCACTCTAAGCATTATCAAAGTTGTCGACCAAAGAGAGGGGAAATTCAGGTTTTGTTCAAAGCAGGTAATTTGGCGAGCACCAAATGACCTGCTTTGGACATGTTAATTGATAGGATTTGCCAAATTTACTCATAGTTTTTTCATGCTCCCTGTCTCATTTTCACATATTTCAATGCAAGTATAAAACAACCGTGATAGTGTTAACCTCTCTATTAGCTATCTAAATATATAATTCTTTTTTCATTTTGATTTAATTAAGGTTTTGATCCATGACTCCTTTTGTAAATGCCTCTGTTTTTTGTCAAAAACCAACATGTGCTAGTTTTAGGATAGATTTTTCCTCGTTCATCAAAATGTGAAACAAATTACATTTTTTGAAACTAGACTCCATTCTACACATGATGAAAAAAATCAATTTTCGATTAGTTTTCAAAAAAATTAGGGGGGAGCAAGCTCAAATTTTAGCTTTTCAAGATGTGTCCACTTTGAAAATTCATATGATATTATATATTCATTAAAAAAATTATCTGAAGGAACGAGGATAAACTACATGGTGTTAGCTAATTTCTCACTGTTGGGATTTTTGAAATTCTAAAAAAAACTTAATAAAAAAGGGGGGAGCCCTTAGGCGCTATGCTATTTTTTTTATAAAAAAATAGGACCTATTTTGGTGCCTCTCCTCCGCCCCCCTTCTCCCCCCTTTGAGACCCTTAATCTTCATTAATTTAAAAAAAAAAATAGTAGCTTAGAAACTAGACTCGGAGCACTTCACCTTTTGTTCTTGTTGCATCTTGAAATTTTGAGTGTAATTATCTTCATTTTCTCGTGCAAATCATATTTTGCTGATTTTAGAAAAAAAGTGGCATCTTAAGAGCCAAAATTGTGTCATAGATTGGCGCACTTACTCGTAATAAGTGATTTGTAAGTTCTATAATGAATTGATCATTGCTCATACATTGAAGTCAAAAAATATTTGCATTTTTAGCCACACTCCCTTGTGTTTTCTCCATGGTTAAAATTCCTTTCAATTTTGTTTGGATGATCCAGCCTTTCCTATAATTGATCTCCATTTCCACTCCTTCCAATAGCTTCTCCTTTTTAATTTCTTTGATAGATCTATTTGAATATTAGTGGGGACATTCCCATTTCCATTCCATGGAAGAAATATAAGGCAAAAGTTCCTTCTTCAAGATTGAACTTTGTTGATGATTTTTTTTTAGCTTTTTGTTGAATCAACACTTAAAATTCCCATCAACCATTTGTTAAACATTATGTCTATTCCTAGTATTCCTTTATTTCTCATAGTTAACACTTCATTGTGGTTTCTATACATGTTGGATTATAGTCGAAAGTCTCAATCGAAGTGTGAGAAGGCCTAACACCCCCATTAGAGGTCCATGCATTGAACTAATAGCCAATTGAAACAAATTATTGATGTAAAATTCTATCCAAATCATACTTAAATGGGTGTGCCTTCTTATTCAGCATGCTCTGATAGAGCCACATGAAGAACTCCATTTTCCTCCTCCAGCAGACATTGCTTCATCAGAAGGAAGCACTACTTAACCTCTTGCTCTTCTTATTTTTTGCTCATTTTCCTCTGGGACTAATCCAATTTTAGTAAGTTTGACTATACAAGATTTTTCTAGTTGCTTGCAGCATTGGTATTTTCTAGTTTTGGATGAATTTTGCAAGTTTCATGATACACGACCATATATGTTTTCTTATTTCAGAGCTTCTTCCTGGTGCTCTCGTCTTCCTTCCAAGTTTCTTTATATTCACATCTTCCATTGCTAGTTTGGTGCTTTGTCTCAATCATTACTCTCTTTTGTGGCTCCCTTTGTTCTTATGAGCCCTGATCTGGTTCCATTTTTTACACTAGGTTTTCTTCTATGTGAAGGCTTTTGCTTCTTTGGGGATTGTTTCCTTCAGGATATGAATTGTAATCTGGCGCTCACTAAAAAATTTTGAGCACATGAGCTTTCTTGTTTAACTGAACAATTTTCTTCTTGCTAATATGGGGTTTTTTTCTTCACCCCTTGATGATTATTGTAATCTCCTCTCACTGTTTTTCAATAAATTCGTGGCTCAACCACCTTTATTTTATTTTTTTTAAATCATACTTAAAATGTGAATAGATAAATATAACAAGAATTGTGATTAGACAATATTTCATATCCATTCTATTAATGCAAATTAGACAACTTTATATTAAGAACATAGTTCAAGCATTGTGTATGTTACTATTACTGTGCGAGGTTTTATAGGCAATTTTACCCTAGCACTTAAAGACTCATTCTAATTGATTTTTAACACAAAGAAGAATACACTCTCACACACAATATGATTATCAATTGCATTTACAATTCAAACTCACTTACAAATAGGAATTATGATTAATTATCACTTACTATTAATTTTGTTTACGAGACTCAAATTAAGTTATAATGACACCGAAGCATGAAAATGACTTATAATGATTCCTAACATTATTCCATTACAAAACTAGTTTTGGTCCTTGAAGTAGTTAAACCAAAATTATAGAATTTAGTGAAAACATAATTGTGATGGAGTTTAATTGAGGCCAATAAATACAAGATTTGGTGTAATCGAATCAAAAAATTCACCATGCATTTGTAGGTGTAGCGGTGTCACATCTTAACATAAAACTGGATATTATTATATGAGCTGCTAGTTGCTTTAATCCCCAAAAATTATTCCCCTCTTCTTCCTTATGAACTGAACTATTTAATCAAAGTTGGCCGGGCTTCGACTTAACTCAAATAGTTAGTTTTTTGTTTTTTATCTGCCAATTGGCAAAAGTTCCTTTCAAACAGGGGAAACCTGCCTGCCCTACTCTTTTTCTAGGGGGATAACTATTTGAAAAAGTAGGGGACAACTTGGATTTGATTAGTGTCCATTTCTTCAATGGATAGGTCATTGCACAAGACTCCATCCTCCATTTCTTTCAATCATTTGGTTTCCTCCTAAAGGTACACATCAATCCATTTTTGTGGCATTATGACAAAGAGTGAGGACTTCGTGGATGTTTATATTGTCTTTCTAGACTTCCTCTTGGCTGAGTTGAAATTGTGCTAGATCAGAATTTAGCTAGTCAAGTTGTGGTAGAACGTCCTTTTGTAGCTCCTCTTGCTGTGGTCGGGCATTAGTGGGTCTGGTCTAACTCATCTCATTGTCATCACTGATGATTATAACAGGCGATGGAGCTACTAAGTCAACAAGTAATTGGTCGACCATGTCATCAAGTTGATCAGCTTGATGGCTTAGCGATTCGTGGGGATTTGACTGTAGTCAAAAAGTGTTTGCCTTAGTCGAGGAAGGCAATTAGTGGCATGAGAATTGGTAACATGGATTCGAATCAATTCCAATAGAAATTTGAGTTAATTGCTTTTGTGCACTAAATTTCATTGGAGCTCCTTAATGGCGACCTGGGAGTTTTTATTTTATCAATGGATTGCTTCAACATGTGCTATACATTTTGAATAGCTATATTGGAGGCTGAAGCACTATCAACCACTACACCGTTGCATTTGTAAAGAGCAGAGAAAGGCTCACCAAGCTCCCATTGATCATACAAGTGGGATTCAGAAGAACGCGGCTAAATCCATCGACCTGTTGCTATAGTTCAAAACTTGAGCCTGCAGTTGGATAAGTGAAAATCTCCCTTTGTGGATTTTGACTATGGACAAGTAATTAACGTCTGGACTACAGAGAACTTTCTGAAAACAAACACATGCGCCTGATGGGATTGGAGGTTGTTCCACTAGCGATTGTTCAAATTTTAGTTATTAATTAGTTGATAGGTTACATACAGTGTGGGATTTGAGACTGAAATAAGTTTCACGTCTGTAAATCATTATTGAGTCATTGAAAAACAAGTTTCAGCTGTTATTTAATGCTAAACAAACTGTCATTTAATGGTAAAAGCCTCCAAAATCTCATTTATCACATAAAACCCAGATAAATAATGATTTCACAACTGGATAGAAACATTCTATTTCCATTTGCATTGTTCTTTGTTTTATATTTGCATGCAAATATTTCATAATCAGTTAATACTTAATTTCTTTAAGAAAAAAATATAGATTTGTCTAAGTTTATTTCATTCCATTATTTAACATGTATTATTAATTGTTTAATTTAATCACATGCAATTAGAATTTGCAGCACATCTCTACACAAACATATACTTTCTAACATATTTACATACATATAATCCTTTACGTGCAGACCTGGTATCTATTGTGTTTGCTATTGCATATTGTGAGTTTGTGTAGGAGTACTTTTTAGCTTCGTCATTCTATGCTTCTTCCTCGTACTTCTGGGTTATTGCATTTCTTAAGAGCAATTTGGGCAAGAGTTACTTGCTCCTTGCCTAACACACTTTGGTCTATCCAGAGCTGATCCCTTTGCTGGTAACTGGTGTGAATCAGCCAGTTTGCATGCAATTCACTGTCATGTGCAGTAGCCATTTTACTAGCCATAGTTTCTCTTATTTTAGTATGTTTTAATTTGTTTAGAAAGCTTCCAATGATATATTGAGAACAGTCTATTATGACTTTGTTTCTATTTTTTCTTAATGTTTTTCTATGCTATGAAACAATGTATGAAGCTGCTTTGTTTAAATAAAAACTAATACAATGTTTTTATTTTTTCTATGTCTGAAATCTTTATTATTGCTTATTGCCATTGATCAAAGTTGTAGGGAATGTATCATTATTGTTATTATTTGTGTGTTTGTTTTAATTATCTGGTTTAAGATTAAATTCTGGGTGTTTTTTTTATTTGGTATCAGAGAATGTTATTTTTTGGGATAAACATGTCAAATTTTAACTCTTTGTCAATCCTAGAATTCAGTGGAAATGATTATGATTAGTGGTGCATCAAGATGGTGACCTTTTTCACAAGTAAAGATTTGTGAGAGATTGTGGAAACAAGATATGAAGAGCCAATTGATTGGAATACTCTTGCAGCAAAGATACAGAAGATAAAAAGGAGGTTAAGAAGAAGAATGCTCAGGCTTTATTTCACATTCAAATAACTCTAGATAAGAGCCTATTTCCAAGAATTGTAGGTACAAAGACAGCTGGGGATGCTTGGAAGACTCTATAAGAAGTTTACCAAGGCAATGATCAAGTCAAAGTACTGAAGTTGTAGACATTGAAAAGATAGTTTAAAATTTTGAAAATGCAAGAAGTTGGAAGTGTGAGTGACTACTGTGTGAGAGTAAAAAATGTTGTCAATAAGATGACTACTATTGGAGAAATCATGAAAAAGAAAATGATAAAAAAGGTGTTGAGGTCTCTAACACCAAGGTGGAACAATGTTGCCATCATCATTGAATGAAGTAAGGATTTGAATACCCTTCAATTTGATCACCTTGTTAGATCTCTTATGTCACATGAGGAAAGTTTCAAATGTTTATTTGCAGAAATTAATGAGAAATATTTTTCCTCCAAGTTACAAATTACAAGGAATGAAGATGATAGCACTAACACCAAAAGTAATAAAGACCAAGGTCAAAATCAAAATTATTCAAGAGGAAATAGAGGAAGAAGAAGTTGTCCAAGAGGAAGAGGTAGAGGCAGATTTGATACAAGAAATATCCAATATTATAATTGTAACACATATGGTCATTTTAAAGGGATTATAGATTAAAATATAGTAATAACAATAAAAATGTCAATTATGTTCAAGAGAGTGATGAGGTTTCTCCAAGTAATTTATTTTTATCTTATGGACAATATGAAAATGGTGTTAAAGATGTTTGGTATTTAGACTTAGGGTGCTCTAACTACATGTCAATGAATAAAGTTTCTTTTCTAAATTTTATGATAGTTTCAAATCCAAGATCAAGCTTGGTGATCAAAAAACATTGGAGGTTGATGTCAAAGGAGCTATGAAAGTACATACTAAGAAAGGTATGAAAAGTGTTGAGTAAATTTCTTACACACCACACTTAAATAATAATTCATTTACTATTGGACAATTATGTGAGAAGAATTATTTAAGGTGGTATTTGAAAATCAACAATGCACAATTTATGATAGGAATCAAGGTAATAGGGTGGTTATAGTTGTTCCTATGTCAAAGAATTTAGGATGTTTCCAATGAAGTATGGTGAAAAAAGATGCAATCTTGCCGATATTGCATATGAGGAAAAAAGTTGGTTGTGGCATTTTAGGTATGGACATTTAAATTTTCATAGTTTGAAATTTATCATATCAAAAGCTTTGGTTTATGGTTTTCCTAAGGTTCAAGAACATAAGAAGGTTTGTGAAGGGTGTACTAAAAGCAAACATGCAAGAGAGAAATTTTCAAAAGGTAATGCATGGAGGGCCCATTATCCACTCCAGTTGGTTCACTTAGATATTTGTGGTCCTATGCAGACAAAGAGTTTGGGTATGTCATTATATTTCATTACTTTTATTAATTACTCATGAAAGTGGTGGATTTATTTTTTGAAGACCAAAGATGAATCCTTTGATACATTCAAAGGGTTTAAAGCCCTTATTGAAAATGAACAAGGTTGTAAAATCAAATGCTTAAGGACTGATCATGGAGGATAATTTTGTTCAAGATATTTTTAGAATTTTTGTGATATGGATGGTATCAAAAGACAACTCACAATTGCTTACAACCTTAACAAAATGAGGTAGTTGAAAGTAAAAATCATACAATGATGGAAATGGCAAGGAGTATGTTATAAACTGAGAGACTAATCAATTATTTTTGGGGTGATATAGTTGGATAAATTAGTAGTGTACATTCTCAATCAAAGTGCCACTAGTGCACTTGATATGATGGGTAAATGCAAAACGATGGGGGGCCAAAAGGGGTCTTAAGTGGCCACTTTATTTTTATATTAGGAAATACTAACTTTGGATGTGAAATTGAGGATAGTTACACTCAAAAAATTTAGATGCAACAAAAATAAGGATTGTAGTATTCTGAGTCTACTTTCTAAACTACTACTTTTTTTAAATGGTAGAAATTAAGGGGTTCAAAAGAGGGAGCCACAAAAATTGGTGTTGTTTTTGTCAAAAAAACATAACATACCGACTTTTGTGGCTCCCTCAAAAGGTTAATTTTTTTTTGGTATTTTTAAAATCACTTTGGTGAGAAATTAACTAACAACATGTAGTTTATGCCTGATTTTTCTGATAATTTTAAATGAATATTTGAATTTTTACTAATTTTCAAAGTGGGCACTTCTTGGAAAATAGAATTTTGGCCGTGCTACCCTATAAATTTTGAAAAATAATTGAAAATCATTTTTTTTAATATGTATAGAATGAAGTCTAGTTTCTAAAAAATGTAATTTATTTGAATTTTTGATGAACCGTTAATTTATTAATAAAAAATACCAAACACTATTTTTGCCAAAAAAATAGACACAAACAAAAGAAATTAAAGATGAAAGGCTTAACATGATCAAAATGTGAAGAAAACTACAATGTTAGATAGCTAAGAGAGATCCTAACATTACCCAAGTGCTCAATTTGTTCGACCTTGAAACACGTGCAAACTTGATGCTTAGCACGAACACGATTATGTGAAATATTATAGATTTTCAAAAACACGTCTTTGGACATTGGGAAGGCACTCCAAGCCTTTGGTTTGGTATCCCAAAGAAAATACCAAGCTTAATGCTTGGGGATTCCCAAAACAAGAAATAACACAAGTGCGTTATTTCATAGTTTTGACATATTTTTTGCATTTGTGTTTGAGTTGCCTAAGCAAGAGATAATGCGAGCACATTATAACGCTCTCACATTATGTCTTACTTTGTGTTAAATGCTAGTCTACTAAATGTATGTATATATATTTGTATGCATGTATGCTTGTATGACATGTATGTATGCATGTATGCATGCTTGTATGTAAGTATGTATCCTTGTATGTATGTATGCATGTATATATCAGTGTATGTATTATATATGTATGTATATAAGATTTTATGTACGTATGTATGTATGTTTATATGTATGTATCTATTCCTATATGTATGTGTACGTCTGCTTATATGTATGTATGCATTTAGAGGGAGGAAAAATTGCAAGAGAGAGAGAGAGTTTTCTAGGTAGGGTGGCAGGGAGAGACCTGGGAGAGAGAGAGGAGTAGTGAGAGAGAGAGACCTGAGAGAGGGACTAGGGGTGGGAGGGAGAAACCTGAAGGATAGGGAGAGAGAGAGAGGGAGTGTGAGAGAGAAGAGGGAGTGTGAGAGAGAGGAAGTGGGAGAGGGAGGTAGAGAGAGAAAGGGTCAGAGTGAGAGGGACTTATCTAGGCAGGGTGGGAGGGGTAGAGGGAGGGAGAGAGGGACTAATCTTTGTAGGGTGAGAGAGAGAGAGAGAGAGAGAGAGAGAGAGAGAGAGAGAGAGAGAGAGGTAGGGTTCCTTAGGGAGAGGCATGAGAGAGAGAGGGAGAGAGACCCCATTTCTTTGAGGAATTTTTTCCTACAATGCTCATTACCTTGTTAATCCATCCACATTGACCATGAGGAAATATCTCATTGAGGCATTTTGTCAAATAGTTAATGTTCCTTGTCTATGCATCCACATTTCGCATGTGTCTACTAAGGAAATTGCAATCATAACACTCATGAAAATCCCCCCTTTTATGTTTGATAGATGTCATATCCCATTCCAAGGTGGTATGACATATTTTGCTATGGCTAAAAGCCTAAAACATGTGCTTTCAACCAAATTATGGATGCATGGAAAAAATCTATCAAAGCATAATAGTAAGTGTGTAAGGGGGAAATCAAGATCATGCAATGTAAAATTGAATGAATGAAAACTAACCTAATTCAAACAAAAAGATGATTCATTCCCATTACTCACGAAATGAAACTACACAATTAATGAATTCAAGAACATAATTGAAAGAAAACAATAACAATGAATTAAAAAACAAAATAGCTTTACCATCCCATATCGGAGTGTGTTCACGAAGATGTTGGGTTTTTCGTATCAATGTGAAGCCTCCCTTGTGCATGCAAAATCTTGAAGAACATGCGTGTGTTGATCGAAGATATGTGTGAAGCTTTGTCAAAAGATCAATTATTGTGGCATTACTTCATTGTGTAAAATATGTTAATTCTCTGCTCATTTTTTAGAAGAAAGATGGTTGATATATAGAATTTGTGTTTGAAATGAATGCTCAAGATCGTGTAGTAGAATATCTTAATCAATGGTTGAAAGATGTTGAGAGGAAATAGATGGGAATAATCAGTGCAAATTGATTACGTAATCGGTGTGATTGAAGAAATCATTTTGAGTGTTTAGTGGGATTGAGGAAATAGATTGAATAATCTGTGGGATTGAGAAATAGATATATTTTTTAGGAAATAGATGGAATAGTCATCCAATCAGAGTGAGCAATCAAGGGATCGTAATTTTCTCAGTCATGAAAGTGGGTGAGGATTATTAATTAATTAATATTTTTGAGTTGAACATGAAAATCAAGTTTGAATTTTGTAAATAAAGTGGTATTTGTTTGATTTGACCTTTTGGATGATGTTTTTGAATAATTTATTTATTTATTCAAGTTTAGGGGAAAGTGACTGTTAAATTATTATGTTTTAATAATTTAATTGACTTAGGGGAATAAGGTAAATTAGCAACATAATTAAATAATTTTTTTTTTTATTAGATAGAAAAAATAGGTTTTGAAGGGACTCGAAACCCTTTACAACTTTAGGTACAAAATGTTGCTCAAAAGATACTAACTAAAACATCAACATCAACCCAAAACCCAAAACACCAATAAAAAGAAAATGTTGCTCCCAAGATATAACACTAAACTATCAGCAGCAACCAACCACAACAAAATAACAAAATAATAGGAAAGTAACTTAGACCTGGTAGCTAAAAAATAGATAGAAAACAAACAACAAGACACTACTTCAAACTACTTACCTGTTCTTGCTCCTGTGTTGGCCACCTCAAGCTCCTCGTTCCTATACAACCCAATCATTTCTAGCAATTATTTTTTCTTAGCTTCAAAGGACTTCTTCCAATCAACCAACCCTCTAGCAGTAGGGCCTTTGCCATCATCCTTCACACATTTTCTCCCTTTACCTTTGGCCAATTGTCCCTTCTCCATTAACTCAGAAAAATACAATTGATCCTCTCTAAGCTCACTAATTTTGCAAAACAAAACCTCCAAAGAGTCCACACTATTAATCATTGAAATGTGAAGGGCATGGAGAAGTTTCTTGATAAACACAATGGTGTCCAATACCTTGACTTCTAAACTAGTCAATCATTTCTCACAAAGGGACTTGAAGTCAGTGAATGAAAAATCAAGCTCAACAATTCTATCAATCAGAATATCTAAGACCGAACCTTTCAAAATATTATGCAAATTCTCCTTCAATCCCCTTTTTTTGATATTGACCCTATTGAATTTCTGGAGTTTCCATTTAGCCAATTTGAAAGTTTCAGTAGCCCCCTCCCTCACCATGTCAAGATGTTGAAACATAGAGGTGGAATATTCATTAAGGTATGAGAAGTCCTTCGACTGTGGATTAACCTTAAGAGGCTTCGATTTCGCTTGTTTCTGCTTAACATCCTCCTCCTCCTGAACCTTATTCTCACCCTCAGGTTCCACATTAGGAGAGTCATGAATCAAGGAATCATCAATTTCCATCGCCTTCTCCTCTGGAGCCTTTTCCTTACAGAGCTTAGTGGAATCCTTCACCAAATATTTTGAAGCTTGGTTTTTCATCTTGGCAATGCACTTAGAAACTCTTCTAGGCTTATCCTTGGCCTCCATTGTCTTCACATTCTCCTAGAGCCCTTCCTCCTTACCACCCACCTCATTATGAGCTTGGCCAATGTCCATAACTTCATCCTTGGGCACGGAGTCCCCAGAGCCCACCATCATGTCATCACCATCAGAATGGGACTCTGAATCATGCAAAATAAGATGCTTGACTGCGTTTTGCTTTAGGGTTATCCTTCTTCCTCTTTTTTGAGGGGGAAATCATGTTAAGGAATAAGATTGTCTAGAAAAGTTAGAAGATATTTCTAGAAGAACTAAAATATTCTAGAAAAGTTAGAAGATGTTTCTAGAAGAACTAGAATCTTCTAGAAGGGCTAGAACCCTCTAGAAACTAGAAGCTACTAAAAGTTGTTCAAGGAAAAAGAACATTCTAGTTTTAGAGATATCTAGAATATTAGAAGTGTTTAGATCTTAGAGGCTTCAAGTATAAATATGAGGTTGTCCATTGTTAACAACACTATTGTTGAGGTAAGTTGTTGGACTGAATGTAAGCAAGTTAGATCAATATAATTTCTTTCAACCATTTCTCATTATTTTATGCTCTATTTTTGCCCTGTTTGTTACTGTTATTTTATGATATGGGCATGTTCTTACATGGTATCAGACCTAGAAATCTTCTAACAAGATTAAGATATTTCTGGATTGATATTTTCTTAACAAGATAATCTTTGAAGTGGTTTAATCTATATGTTTGAGGCTATTTTTTTTCTAACATGGGCTCTACAATTGAAATTTTTCCAATCCTTGATGGAAGTGGATTTGCAGATTGGAAGATTACAGTTAAAAATGCTTTGAGAGAAAAGGCTCTATGGAGTATAGTGAATAAAGAGATTGGAGAACAGGTCTCAAAAAAGAAAAAAAGGAGTTATGGAAATGCAAGTTGGAGCAAGCTAGAGGAATTATTGGTAAGGCCTTGAGTCCCAATCTTAATAGAAGGTTTGTTGATGTTGATAATCCAATAGAACTATGGGAGAATCTATAAAAATATTATAAAGATGCAAATATTTTTAGTCTGTTCAACATAGAATAGAAATTGGTGAAAATAGGCCCAACTGATTTTGAAAAAAATGGTTGATTACTTTAACGAGGTTACATATTTAAATGCCCAATTAAATAAATTAGGTGTTGAATATGAAAAAACGGATTTTTAGTTGATTTTAATGGTTGAAATTAAGCTTTCCCAACCTTACAAGGTATTTAAAGAATCAAGGAAAAGGGTTATTCAGTTAAATCCTAGTACCCCCAACAAACTTTTGATCAATTTTGTAAGTCAGTTTTAGATGAAGAGGCTCAACTTATTAAAGAAGGTTATATTAAGAAGAATCATGTGTATGTAGGGGAAAATCATTTTCTAGATATGATGATGGAAAGAAGAATTGGAAAGGGTATAATAAATTTCAAAATAATGGTGGTTCTTATCAGTTTTCTAGAAATGAAGGTGTAGAAAAGCAATTGGAAAGAAAACCCATTATTTGTAGGTATTGTGGAGGTGAGAATCATATAGAAAAAAAAAATTGAAGAAGAGGAAAAATGAAAGAAAAAAAATACAAGCCTAAGCAAGAATGGTTTAAGGAAGGAAAGACAAATAAATTTATTTTTGGAGCCATCTCCAAGCAAGTAAAAACAAGTGTAGAGGTAACTTCTGAAACTGAAAAATACATTTAGAGTAAAGGGAGGATACTTTGCTTCAGATACTAATAAAGAATGGATTTTAGATTTAGGAGCATCTTTTCACATGACTAGAGATAGATCTTTATTTATTTATTTTAATGAAGGAAAGAATTCAGATCAAGAAATCACTATTGGCAATAAAATGAAACTATTAGTTCTAGGAACAAGGATTGTTAGTGTAAAAAATGAAACTTTGAAAAATGTTTTATTGGTTGAAGGATTTGGGGTGAATCTTATATCAGTATATAGAATTTCTCAAGTTGGATATGAGTTTGTTGTTACAACTGATCAAGTTATTGTAAGAGATAGAAAATACCCAAAAAGTGTTATTGTTATTGGTAGAATTGACCATAAAGAAAGTCTCTTTAAATTCGTTGGATTTGTTGATGAAGAATACACACTCTCCCATGAATTTTTTGCTCAAAGTGATTAAATGTCAAAACTATGGCATGCTAGACTTGGACATAAAAATTATAGAAAATTATAATATATGGTTAAAATGAATATGGTTAGAGGATTAACAAATATTTCAACATTTGAAGGTGTATGTGAAGGATGTGTAATAGGGAAACACCATCAAGATCCTTTTGATTTAGGAAAAGCATGGAGAGAAAGACATCCACTACAACTCATTCATAATTATTTGTGTGAATTGAGATATCCTTCCATGTCAGGTGCCAGGTACGTTCTCAATTTTATTGATGATTATATTAGATGAGTATGGGTATATTTTCTTGAAAGAAAAAGTGAAGTATTTGAGGTATTTCAAAAGTTTCAGGGACCAGTTGAAAACCAAGGTGGAAAAATAATTAAATGCCTAATACAAAAAATGGGGGTGAATATTGCAATTATGCATTTGAATCATTTTGTGAAAAATATGGTATTAAGGTACAAAGAAGAGTTCCATATACCCCTCAATAAAATGGAGTAGATGAATGGATGAATATAACTCTTTTAGAAATGACAAGTTGTATGTTGCATTTCAAAAGCTTTAATAATAATTTTTGGGGATTGGTTGTCTCTTGTGCTGCACATATTGTGAATAGAATCCCCACAAAAGCCCTCACAAATGTCACTCCTGAAGAAGCATTGAGTGGAAGAAATCAACACATTGGGTATTATAAAGTATTTGGGTATATTGCTTGGGCCCACATCCTAGAAGAAAATAGGAAAAATCTAGAACCAAAAATTCATAAGTTTTTATTTATGGGATATAGTGAAGAGTCAAAGGCTTAGAGATTGTATGATTTGGAAAAAAAAAAGATCTTTATTAGCAGAGATGTAAAGTTTGATGAACATTCATAGCTTATAGCCACAAATGATTTCCACATTTCAAATATTTTACAAGGAAATGGAAACTCTATTAACACAGATGATAAGATAACTACTACTAATAAAGATGATATAACTAATAGTAGTGATGAAGAAGAATAACTTCCAGTTAGAAAAAAGACAAAGATTATTGAAGAGATATATAGACAAAGCCCAAAAATCCAAGGAAGGAATGGCAGTGCGCTCATGGAAAAAGTCTTACAAAGAAATGACCCAATCTCTTATGAGCAAGCTAGAGGGAAGAAAGAATGGGAGAAATCCATGAAGAGGAATATGATGCATTACTAAAGAATAAAATTTGGGAACTTGTGCCTCTTCCCAAAGGAAATAATGTTATTTGTTGCAAATGGATTTACAAGACAAAAGTCAAATATAATGGATCCATAGAAAAATAAAAAGCTAGATTGGTCGCTAAGGGATTTAATCAAAAGGAAGGTGTTGATTATGAAGAAACATTGTCTCTTGTCATTAAAATGAACACAGTTAGAAGTTTCTTTCTTTGGCAACAAGTCTTGGATGTAATGTTCATCAAATGGATGTTAAAAATGTTTTCTTAACTGGAGATTTAGCTAAAGAAATATACATGAATCAACCACATATTCTTGTGGATGAATGACATCCTCACCTTATTTACAGATTAAAGAAATCACTTTACGGTCTAACACAAGCACCAAGAGCATGGAATGAAAAGATAGACATATACTTTCAACTTAATGGATTTAAAAGGTGTAGATCTGATCCAAATATTTATGTGAAGAAAGTAAAAGATGAGATTATTCTTGTTGCAGTTTATGTAGATGATTTACTCATTGTTGGACCAAATATTGGGATAATCAATGATTTAAAATCAGAACTTAAAAGGGAATTTCATATGACTGATTTGGGAGAATTAAACTATTTTTTTGGTTTACAAATTTGTAGACTACATGATAAAATGCAAGCCAAATTCTACTCCCTTTCAGTTTGGAATCAAGCTTACTAAGAATGCACTTCCAAAAAGGTTGATACTACTTTATACAAGCAACTTGTGGGTAGCTTGATTTATCTAAGTCATTCTAGACCAAATATTTGTTATGCAGTTAATAAAGTATCAAGATTCATGCAGGAACCTAATAAAGTCATTGGTTGGCTACAGAAATGATACTGTGGTATGTTCGTGGAACACTACACTAGGACATCCACTATGGCTAGAAATCCTCAATTTCTTTGGTTGGATTTATAGATTTAGATTGGGGAGGTGATATATATGAAAAAAAATATACTGTCTGTTATGTTTTTCAGCTTGGATCAAGCCCTATTACATGGAGCAACAAAGATAAAACTACTACATCATTGTCTTCATGTGAAGCATAATATATAGTAGAAAAAGAAGCAAGAAAGGAAGCAGTTTGGATTCAAAATCTTCTATTTGAGATTGGTTTTTCCCAAAGTTCTGCTACTACTTTGTACTATGACAATAAAAGTACCATACAGGTTGCCAAAAATCCAGTTTTCCATGCTAAATCAAAACATATTGATCTTGATGTTCACTACATTCAATATCTTGTTCAAGAAAATATTGTCAATCTACAATATTGTCCAAGTGAAGAACAAACAATTGATGTATTTACTAAGAGTATGACTGAAGCCAAATTCTTGAAATTGCAAAAAATGCTTGGTATGTTAGAGGTGAACATTAAGGGGGGATGGTAGTATAATGTTACCCTCTCCTTTGTATCTTCCTCTCTCTTGTATCTTCCCCCCTTCTTTGTATCTTGTTTGTAATATTCTATCCAATATTAAGGGGGGATATTAAGGAATACGATTGTCTAGAAAAGTTAGATGTTTCTAGAAGAACTAGAATCTTCTAGAAAAGTTACAAGATGTTTCTAGAAGAAATAGAATCTTCTAGAAGGGATACAACCTTCTAGAAACTAGAAGCTACTAAAAGTTGTTCAAGAAAAAAGAGAATTCTAGTTTTAGAGATATTTAGAACATTAGAAGTTTCTAGATCTTAGAGGCTTCAAGTATAAATATGAGGTCGTCCATTGTGAACAACACTACTATTGAGGTAAGTTGTTGGATTGTATGTAAGCAAGTTAGATCAATATAATTTCTTTCAGCCTTTTCTCACTATTTTATGCTCTATCTTTGCCTTGTTTGTTGTTGTTATTTTATGATTTGGGCATGTTCTTACAAGTCATAGGGGATGAAGTCCCTTCCTCACCATCTTCCTTACACTCCTCATCCTTAGCCACACTAGTATCTAAGTTAGAAGAACCAAAATCCTCACTAAGATTCTTCTCCTTGCCCTTAATTGAAGAGGCAAGGACAAGGGCTTTAACATGCTCTATAATTAACAAAATAAGGCCCTCATGTAGGACCAGTGCCCTATTTTTTAAGTGAGCATACATAGAGATATCCTTGGAAGACAAGAGAAATATTGGGAAGGAAATAAATAGTCCATGCCTAAAATGGTTTAAAAGAGTAAAATGATGGTCAAGAATAGAAATGAATCTGCCTGAACCAGAGTCACATACTTCATTACTACTTCTGCAATATTCACTCAAATCTTCTTGACGATCTTCCACTCATATCCCCAAGCCTCCATCTTGATGAGTTTATTTTGTTTGTCATCTTTGAAGAATTGAGCCATTGCCTCCTCGTAAATAATTGATGTTATTTAATTAACCAGGAAGAATAAAGTTAGGTTAGGACTTTATTAAATAAATAAAATTTATTTAATTGGTCAAATTTGATGAAAAGGTGAATTAATTAAATAATGTCATATTATTCAATTAATGGAAGAAATTGGCGTTTTAGGACTTTATTAAATGAATGGAATTTATTTAACTCATCAAAAATGGTGAAAAGTGAATTAATTAAATAATTTAATATTATTCAATTAATAGAGGAATTAATGGCCTTTGATGTAATTGATGTTAAATGTAGTGATATTTAGTGATAATGATGTCAATGATGAGAAAAGGTTATTTAGGATGTGTGATAAGTGTTAGGTTAATCTTACATGTCTACAATTTTCCCCTCTTTGAGACAAAGTACTAGTTGCTTTGTTTGAAATATTTTGATGTTACGATCAAGATTTTGAAAAAACATTATGCCCCACTATGCCTCGGTGGTCAGCGGGATGATGGTAGGACTTTGGGCTGCCCCCTCGAGAAGTTTTCTGAAAAAAAACAGTTTTTTGAGGTCAAGCTCATGACACTATTTCATTTCAATTGAGATGCATAGGGGGTGATAAATTAAGCCTATAGGTCTCTTGTTGATTGTTGAAATGTTCCCAGGAGCTCTTAATTTTATCTAGGAAGGCTCCCTAAGTAACAAATTAGGGTTTCAAGGGTTAAATTAGGTGATTAAGGTTTAATTATTTTCATTTTCACTTTGAGCCTATAGGAAATTATTGCCTTTGGTTTTATGGTTTTGTCAATTTTTGAGTAGCTATGGTGAGGATTCAGGGAGCCCCACATCACATGAATGTAGTTCGCGAGTTCATAAAACCTCTATGTATCGGTGTCTCGGTATGTACCCTTTCATTTCTCCTTTTTGTCTTTTTATGTTTATGTAATTAATAGCTGAAGTCAAAGTAGTCGAATGCATAAATTTTGTGTTTTTCACACTTTTGAGTCATTTTTAGTGCATTCATTGTTTTTGATTGGGTTGCATTTGACTTTTCTACTCGCACTTGCTCAAAAAAATTTCTCTTGACCTAAAAGTTCACACTTATTTTTGCTTCTGCCTATTTTTTTCACTTTTGTTGTTTTTGGTTTATTTTGTACACTCTTGAAGAAAATTTTCACATTTGCAATACATTTTCGCTTTTGAAAGTTTCACATTTTCCTTTTTTATTGCTTTTGACTAATAGTTTTTTGCTTTCACCTTTTTTGTTTTCTTTTGTCAAAAAAGTTTGTTCTTTTGAAAAAAAAAAATTGCTTTCAACTTGTTTGGAATTGTAAGTCAATTTGGTTTCCATTTGAGATGTGTTTTGAATTTTTGTAGTAAATCCCTAACATTGTGAGTTAAATGGTTGCAGGTGGTTCTTTATCCAATCCAGTTGAGGCAGCGATGATCACGAGAGTTGTTTGATTTGATCATTGGTTTTCAAGAGCTAGAGTGAGATATACTAGATGTTGTTGGGCTAGGGCATATTTGCTACATGTTGACTATCCGATGTCATAGAGGGATGATGACTACTCTTGTGGAGAGGTGACACTCAGAGACCTCATCCTTTCATTTACCTATTGGGGAGGCCACCATCACCTTGGAGGATGTGTGGAGGATCCTTCGTATACCTATTCATGGAGAGCTTGTTACATACTCTATACATCGGGGTGCATGTGCCATGCACCGAGTTCTTGGTGTGTGGAATTTTTAGGTTTGTGGGGCACAAGTAGATTATCTGAATTTATGGGTAGCGTTGATCCAATCTCACTTGTTCTATGTGGTTTGGTTATGGGGCTTGTTGTTCCTGATGGGCGAGGCTGGTAGTTTCTTGTTGCTTGGGGTGTGTGCATTGAGCAGATCAAACAAAACACTAGATATGTGTGGAGCATGTGCCTCCTCACACATTTGTATAGAGATATGTATGAGGTTGCGTATCGAGGAGGGAAATCTATTTCTATTGGTGTCTCTCTTCTACATGTATGGGCCTAGGAGCATATCCCAGTTACTCAAACTGATGGGATTTTGGATGGGACTCCAGAGGATCCCTATTCTTATCGTTATGGAGATTTTATTCACTAGACCTGGCCTGGACAACCTCCCTACTTGCATCCTATTCTAGATGATATTCCAAGTTTTGTATGGAGGCCATTTTTGGATTGTGAGGCTTGACACAAAAACTAGGATCATTTACATTTTTGCAGACATACTAGGTAGATCATTGGTCACATTCAATCCTTACTAGAGAAATATCTACTTGATGGGGTTTTTTGATAGTTTGGTGAGCGATAGGGCCATTTCCTAGATCCATATGAGGCTCATTTTGTCCAAACTACTAGAGATGTTTGTGTATGGGGCTTATAAGTTGACCACAATGATGTTGTTGCTGAGTTCAAAGATCTTGCCCTATTTGAGTGGGGTTAGCCAGTGGGTTTAGCAGAACTGGGTACTACACTCGATTTTGATCAGTGGTGGGCATGACATATTCCACTGAGATTTACAGATCATTCTCCTCATCCTTCATATCTCCCCACTTGGTAAAAATTGTGGTTTTGTCTAACATTGTCACTGCTTAAACATATTTGATCTCTTTAGGCCCTCCATAAACCTTGGGTGTTGGTAGAAGCATTCCAATGCAAAATTCTTGATTGAAATGATAATTTCCATTACCCTGTTTAAGTACTTGAACCTTGGTTTCAATTTTTGGTTGTTCATTGAATGAGGGTTCAGCTAATGTTGATGGTAGTGTTGATGGGTCGACATATGAGAAGGAGTGAAATTGTATTTCATTGCTGGGTATACACTGGATTTTGTTATATTCTTCCTCCAACTTTGCACAATAATGGAAGGGTTTAAGATCGACATATAATGTCACCTCCTTTCCTTCATGAGAAAAATTTAGACATTGGTGTAAAGTTGAAGGTACTGCTTGTAATGTATGAATCCAAGGGTATCCTAAAAGGAGATTATTTGGTAACTCAAGGTTCAATACCTAACATGTTTTTATGGTTGTCGGTCCTATCTACACAAGAAGCCTAATGGTTCCTTCTGATTTCTTTCAAGGTCATCATAGGCCCTTATAGTAATTCTTTTTCCCTTGTCTATCACATCATCAGAATACCCTAGTTGTTTAACAAATTTTAAGGTACAAAAGTTTAGACCACACCATTATCTATCAACACTCTCTTGACCATGTGTTTGTGGTCACCAACCTCTATGTAGAGGGCTTGGTTGTGGAACAATTTATGTGGAAGGTCTTTCTCAGAACAAACTAAATGGTGATTGGCTATGATTTTTCCAACCATGGCTTGGAACTGATTAGGATCAAGGTCATTAGGGATTGATGCTTCTAATGATTTCTCTAGTATCTCCCTATGTGTGGGTGATAATTTTAACATTTTGAGGATTGAGATCAAAGTGGGAGTCTTCTTCAACTATTCCACAATAGTGTAGTCATTTGATGACCTCTATGTGGGTTTAGGTGGGATCCTTGTATTGTGACTTTCCCTTGATGGGTAGTTACATTACATTTAGTGTATCTACCTCCTATAGTCAATACATTTAACCTAGTGTCATCTGCTTGAGAGAGGGTACATAAAACTATGTCACCATAAGTGTAGTTAGAATTGTGATAGTCTTGGTCCTTTCATTTGTCATTCTTCTTAGCATGGTTCAAAATTGGATTTGTGTATAGCTAGAGGTCTTTGTTTCTAGGACAATGTTCGATACCCACTTCTCCCTTGTCAATAAAGTCTTCTATTATGTGCTTGAGTCTCATGCGATTATTTGTTGTATGTCCTTTGATTTTGTAGAACTCACATAAGTCCTTCTCACTGTACCATGGTGTCTTGAAGCTTGGCTCCTCATAATTTGCATGATCGTTGAACTTGATGAGGTTTTGTTGCACTATTTTATGCATGATTATCTTGAGTGGCTCTCCTAATGTAGTGAACTTCCTTCTTGGTTGATCATATTGCCTTTTTTGTCCTCCCTGATTTTTTTGTTGGTTGATTGTTTTGGGGGTAGGTAAGTTGATTATTTTGTGCATTATTAGGAGCATATCTTGTTTGTGCAACTTGAGGTTTGTTTTGAGGTACATTAGGATTTTTTACATTCCATACTGCCCTAGCATCCACTACCCCATCATTGGTGATGTTTTTTTTCTTGGCCCAAATATTAGCTTTTTCATTTGAATTAGAAGGATTGTCTCTTGGGTTGTTTGGCTTAATCAGTCCCCTTGCTACGAGGGTCCATCCTATGTGTAGTCCCTTCTCAATGGCCTCTTCAAATTTAGTGTGACACACCATGGTGAATTGATATTTAATCTTTGCAAGTAGATTTGAAACAAATATGTCTACCAATTCCTTATCAGGAATAGGCTACTTGCACCTACTAGCCTTACTTCTCCATCTTTGTAGGTAGGAGGTAAAAGGTTCTCCTTGAATTTGTTTAATATTGTATAGATCTATGATGGTGATGTCATTTTCTATATTGAATGAGAAGTGGCTTAAGAATTTGGTAGTCAGTTCATCAAAAAATTTAATTTGTGGTGGTAGATGGGTGAACCATTTCATAGTGTGACCAATAAGACTACATGGGAAGAGATTCATTAGGTAGGAGTCAATTTTCACTTCCATGCAAGCTACTAAGAAATATTGTACGTGTTCTACTGGATATACCTTTCCTTTGTATTTTCCAAACTAAGGTATTTCGAAATTCTTAGGAAAGGGAAGCATAGTAATGGAACAATAAAAAGGAAATGGACATATATCTTGTAGGGTATAAGTCTTCTTTAGCTTTTGCTTGTCTGATATTCTTTTATTTATGGCTTGTAGTTGCATGTCCACCTCTAGTTTTTAGTATGTTTGTTTTTATATCCTGTGTGTAGTAGCCTTGTTGTCCTACCATGTTTTGGTCATAAGTTGGGTATTGTGGAGGTACGAGACCTTGGTAACCATGTTGGGTGGAAGAAGAGTTAAATCCTTGTTGTGTGAAAGGAGGGTTAGGGGTTATCCCACAATAATAGTTTATAATGTTTTTCCAAATTGGACATTGAATTGAGTTTTTTTAACTAAATCTTCACTTTGAGGCACCTACAGTGGCTAAACCATGAGGAAATTGAGGATGATGCAAACTAGTGATTTTTGACATTTTATCTGTAGATTCTAAATATTTTTTTCAAAAAAATTGGAATTATATTACACTTCTTTTTCCATCTCCTTCGAAAACTATTTTTTAATAGTAAATTTGTAAAGAGTGACGTCACTAGCTAACACATAATTTTTTCTATGAAGGATAAAATTCTATTTTTTTCAAATTTAGATTCATATCTGTGATATCTAGTGTATGGAATTAGTTTCATAGCATTTCATTGAATTATTTTTTCTTAATTAAGTTTCAAAGTCAAACCTTTTACCATTTAGACATGATTCAGTGGCTAAAGTATAACTTTTTTTGTATGCATCGTAACTCAATTTTTTTGTTGTTGGAACAAGAACATCAATATCTAGTGCACTGATATTTTCCAATTTTTTTTGATAATCTGCTATTTTTCCACATGTACAGAATAGAGAGCTTTTTTTTTTTGGTGAAAAACCTATGTTTAATCAAACTAAAAAATAAAACACATAATAAAACCAAAACATATTAAAATTATATTCGATGGATAGCTCGTTCTGAGGACTACCATCATGCAGTTGGGTCTGTGAAGTTTCCATTTTCATCGTCAACTTGAGCTTCGAAGGGAAATTTTTTGTAGAAATTTTGTGCAAGAGGGGAGAAGGGGGAAAAAGGGGGGTTCGAATGGACCCAGGTTCAAGAGAACCCCCCTTGGGGGTTTGCTAACACTAGGGTTTGAATGGAACCTAGTTTGAGTGAACCCCCCCTTTTATTGATTTTTCCATTGTCTTCATTATAAAAAAATGCCAAAAATTGGGTCCCATCATTTAATAGGTTTCGCTCAAACCAGGGTCCATTCAAACACCTTTTGGGTCCATTCGAACACCCCAGTTCGTGTGAACCCCTAAAAAGCAATTTTTTTTCATAAGAGCCTGTTTGCAATTTTCCTTCCTCACTGGAATTGCAAACCAGTATTATGGGATCACCCTTAGGTCCTTGTGGAATGTAAGGAGGGTTAGCTCCTTGTTGAATGCAAGAAGGATTAGATCCATGTTGAACATAAGGAGGATTATCTCCTTGTTGAATGGAATTAGGGTTAGCTCCTTGTTGTATGTAAGGAGGGTTAGATTCTTGTTGAAAGTAAGGATGGTTAGATCCTTGTTGTTGTTGAGGAGGGGTACCTTGATAGTTCATTGGCTAGACACCTTGTTGTTGGATGAACTTTACTGAAGGTTACCTTGGTGGTGCATTGGTGGGATACTTTTTTGTTGGGGTAAACTGTATTGAAGGTTACCCTGGTGGTGTGTTGGTAGGATACCTTGTTGATGGGACAAATTGGGAAGGGTACCCTATGGCACACCTTGTTGTTCGAATGAACTATATTGAAGGTTGCCTTGGTGGTGCATTGGTAGGATACCTTGTTGGTGGGACGAATTTGGAAGGGTACCATATGGCACACCTTGCTATTGAGATGAACTATTTTAAAGGTTACCCTAATACTCCATTGGTGAGAAACCTTGTTGATGATACTATATATTGGGAAGGAGATCATGTGACCCACCTTATTGTTGATTGGGAAGGGAACCATGTGACCCACCTTGTTGATTGGAAAGGGTACCCTATGGCACATCTTGTTGTTGGTACTGTTGATTGGAAATGGTACCCTATGACACACCTTGTTGTTGGTACTATTGATTAGGAAGGCGACCATGTGACCGACCTTGTGGTTGGTACCGTTGATTGGGAAGTGGACCATGTTACCCACCTTTTTGTTGGTACTGTTTTGGGAAGTGGACCATGTGACCCGCCTTGTTGATTTGAAAGGGTACCCTATGGCACACCTTTTTTTTGGTACTATTGATTAAGAAGGGGACTATATGTCCACCTTGTTATTGGTAATGTGGTAGAAATTTCCCTTGTTGAGTTTTTACATTTTTGAGAAGAGTCAATATATGAAGTGTTTTGAGGAATGTATTGTCATGTTAGTAGGTTGTTACCTTGTGGTATGTATTGAGATGAACCTCATTGATATTTTTGGGCCACCAATGCTTGTTCGATTTGTGATGGTTTTCTAAACAAAGGGTTGTTTGTTGGCTGATCATTGCCTTGTGAGAAAGCTAGTGGCATGTTTGGAATCTCCATGGGTTTGGATATCTATCTCAAAAATGAGTTATCCCTTAAGAGAATCAGGTTAGGATCTTTAATGAGCCTCCACATTAAATTCTATTGTCAATTCAACACCACTTTGTGCTAATTTGAAGAAGTAAGAATTTGGGTCGTTTTCAACAGTTTGTCCATCAACTTGAGCATATTGGGGTTGTTGGAATGCTGAAGGAGTTCTTCATCATTTATTTCCTCCTCACTATCCACCTCTTCTATGACCATTCCTTTTGGGTTTTGGGTTGATTTCTCCATCGCTTCTTGTCGTTTGTAATTTATCTCCTCCTCACTAAATATTTCCTTGAATGCAGGTCTCTTTTGAGGGGTTTCAAGGTCACTTGTCCTATATCCACATGGGACACTTTCGTTGTTTGTGGTATTTTTTGGTGGTACGCTAGCGCTAATCTTGTTTGCTTCCATATTTTTTCTGTGCTTTGAATGCGTGGTTGTCATAAAAAAAATTCAAAATTTTGTGAAAATTTGGTGACCTCTAACTATGGAAATAAAAGAATGCTTTATTTTTAGGATTTTTTGTTTTAAGGAAATGAAATTGCGTTTGTTTTTGGGTTTTTTTCTATTTGAAGGATGGTGTATATTTCCATGTGGGAGGTGGTAATATAGGCTCTAAAGTGATACAACTCTAATAAATCAATGATTCAAATGATAAGCTCATATTGGATATGCAAGTCCGATTCATTTTCTTAAAGGGCGATTATAAAAATTTCTTAGCAAGATGTCCCAGTTGCGGTAAGTCTTCAAGATGTGCCTCTTGATAGAACTTGAAATATGATGCCTATTTTGAAAAGGTGGAGCATGGATCTTTGTTTAAGGATTTTGGTCTTACAATATATCATGGAGATAAGCACATGTGTGGGGTTTAATTGTGCATTTTTCTGGATTTTATGTTTTAAGGAAATGAAATTGTGTTTGTTTTTAGATTTTCTATTTTAAGGATGGTGTCTATTTCTATGTAGGAGGTGGTAATACGGGCCTTCCAGCCATGAGATCTACTTTCCATTCCTATTTTTCTAGGATATTTGTTATGTTTCTCCACTGGTTTGGTGTTTCATTTTTCTTGAATATGAATCTCCTTAAACTGCTAATGATATATGTTTGTTCACCTTCAACGTGTGTGAGACTTGGTTGTATGCTTGGTGCCATAAGGTTTGGTTGTTGAACTGGAGAAATCAGATGCCAAATGGTCATAAAGTGAAATGGTGTTTTGATATGGTTTTTGTGAAGCTCAAGACCCTAAGGTTTGAGTGCTATTTTGGAATGACATTATTCTTGGAACTCAAAATGTTGAAAGACCTGGATCGATATTTCACTTCTTTTCTCTAGAGGATATGTTACAAAAAATCTTACTTGAACTAGCCTTGAAGTTCAAACAACTATTGATATCTTAGAAGTGTGAGTGAAGGAATGACGCAAGTTTTTTGTTTTAATTTTGATCTCCAAAAGTAGGATGAGGTGTTTTATTTTAGTAAAACGAAATGATGGATTGATGTGCTTTATGATGTATTTTGGGATTCTAATTTTTTTTTGTTCTCACAAGATTTTACAACCAATTTTGGTTTTTTTTTTTTTACCAAAAATCATAACAAACCCAATAGTTTCATGGAACAAGTGGTAATTTTGTAGCAAAAGTGGCTTAAAAAGTCAACTATGGCCAAATTTTGGTCAAGTGTGAAAAAATTAGAAAATAAATTGTGATATGTTTTCTCAAAAGTGGCCTCTATGTGTAGTATTTCAAATTGGTGAATTGCACAGGAAAAAGCCATCTTTTTGGTCAAAAGTGGCAGGTTTGCAATCAACTGTGACTAGTATATTTTGTCAATTATGGCATAAAAAGGTTAATTGCAGATAGTTTTTAAGCAAGTGTGCAAAATTTATCTAGAGCGATAGTTTTTCATTAGCAACTATCATAAGAAAGAGAGAAAAAGCAAGCTGTTTTTGTCAATTGTAGCCAATTTTTGGTCAACTATGACAAGCAAAAGAAAAAGTGGCCTTTGTTCAGTTTTGTTTCCCAGTTTCTATGTTTTTGCAGCAACTTGGATAATTTGTAGATTTTGGATGAGTTTGCATGATTTGATTTTGAGATTTGGAAAGTCATAACACAACACAACAATCAAAAACCTATGTGACCCTAAATGTCAACAACTTTAAGCACAATTCTTCCCACAAAAGCTCAATATTCATGGAAGTCAAAATGCTAAAAGCTATAGTTTCCAAGGTTTACTTCATTCTTAATGTGACTTGAAATGTGAGCCTAAACATTCAAAAACCTTCAAATACATTTGTTTAAGATATCTTTTAGGGAGTGCAAACATAGGGATCTTTTCAAAGTATTCACACTAAAATCAAAGGGTTTGATGTTTGATAACCATGTTAAATACTTGTTTTGATGTGTTCATTTTAATTCAAGAACACTGTTTGATGTTTCAAAGTAGCTGAATAGATTTGGAAATTTTGTGAACATAAGGTACACCATAGGGATAGACAATTCCTCCTAGATAGGCTTACCTCATTCCCCAAAGGGATGATTTTATATGCAACGAATGGAGAGTGTTTTAAGCTCAACCATAAGTCAAACTTGGTAAGTAACTTCTCAGAATCAAGGTTCCAATGTACCAATTTAGAGAATTTTTTGGCTAAAAGGGTACCTTCTACAAACATTGGTTCTTAGTCATGTTTCAGGATAAATTGGTGTCTATACATGTGGTGATTCACTCAATAAAGAGGTCTCCTAGCCCTTGTGGTGTTTTACATATCACATGAATATTAAGGGATAAATTATTTGATATAGAACATCTACACCAAGTGGGTGATGAAATTTACTCACACCCACAATTATTTATATAGTGGACCAAAACAAAAGTACCGCTTGGTTCATTCCCTCTCACAAGTTGGGAGGTAGGCCCTCTAAAGGTGTGATTTGAAATGTAAACACATGTGTGAAACTCAAGTTGATTTTCATCACCCAAGATCACCGAAAGGTGCGAGGGGAGAGGATAAACACCTAGCTTTCCAAACACGAAATACACAGTATGCACTTTATCACAATGTTCATTTTAAGCCTAAAAAAAGATTAAAAAATAAAAAATAAAAAATAAAAAGTAAAGTGAAATAAAATGAAATGAAAGTGTGTACAAGATAGTAGTTTGTTCTTTTTACGTGCACCAAAGTGAAATATTCTGGATTTTAGTAAAAATGATAGCTACGTGCAAGACAAGAATTTGATTTGTTCATTTTAAGCACCAAGCAAAGTGTTTTTCTAAAGCCTTGTCTTAATGGTCAAAAAAATAAAATCGTGCGTTTGTCAACAAAATGAAAGCATGTGGTTGAACAAAACACATTTTTTTAAGAGCACCAAAAGAAATTATTTTTTGTGGGGTTCTTTTTTTATGCACCAATTGAGAGCATTTGCTAAGCTAGATAGCTTTGAAAAATTAATTTTAGAGCACCAAAATGAAGTTTGGCTAAGCTAGAAAGCTTTGAAACATTAATTTTGGAGCACCAAAAATGAAAGCATGAGGATTTGTGGGGTTCTTTTTATAGCACCGAATTTAGAACTTTCCTAACTATGAAAGCTTCTAAGAAAATTAAAAACTTCGACCGCTTGTCTTCCCTGCAGTAAAAGTGTTAGTAATTTTTTGGGTAAGCTCATGCCATGCTTATGCAAATCCTGCATGAAAGATGATAGCACATGTCAAACACTCAAATCAAGCCAATATTAGTGTTAGAAATTGAGAAAAACAACTTGCAGATTTAAGATACAATTTTGATAGAGAAAAAGTGATTTTTTTTGTGCAAAAGCGACCCTATAAGAAGCGAGTGCGAACAAAAAAGTCAAGTTCGGCCTTTGTGTTTTTGGAAAAAGAAGCCAAAAAACTCAAGTACACCTTTTTAATTTTTTCAAAAGCACAAAAAATCTCAAAAGTGGTAAAAAAAATGTTAGGTGCAGTAGAAACGTGAAATCAAGTGTATGAAGTTCATGTAGCTTTTGCATGATTTTTTTTCCAATGTGCTTCTAGAACTTGCAACTTTAAAATTTTCTCATAAAATGGTTAGTGCTAAGGACTATGGTCCTACCAAGTGTGCTAGAATGTGCAAAGGGTAAATCGAGATCATGCAATGCAATCAAATTGAATGAATGGAAACTAATTTAATTCAAACAAAAAGATGATTCATGCCCATTACTCACAAAATGAAACTACACAACTAATGAATTCAAGAACATAATTGAAATAACACACTCATTTTATGTCTTACTTTGTGTTAAATTCTAGTCTAGTAAATGTATGTATATATATTTGTATGTATAGATGTATGATCGTATGAGATGTATGTATGTATGTAAGTATGTATGCTTGTATGTATCAGTGTATGTATGTATGTAAGATTGTATGCACGTATGTATGTATGTCTACATGTATGTGTATGCCTTCTTATATGTATGCATGTATGGTTGTATGTATGTGCTCATCTGCTTATATGTATGTACACATGCTTGTATGTATGTGTACGTCTGCTTATATGTATGTATTTAGAGGGAGGGAGAGACCTGAGAGAGAGAGAGGTAGTGAGAGAGAGACTTGAGAGAGGGACTGGGGTGGGAGGGAGAGACCTAAGAGAGAGAGTGAGTGAGAGAGATGGGAGAGAGAGAGCTGAGAGAGATGGAGAGAGAGAAAGAGAGTTATCTAGGTAGGGTGGCAGAGGGAGAGAATTGAGAGATAGGGAGAGATAGGGAGTGTGAGAGAGAGGGAGTGAGAGAGAGAGATTTATCTAGGTACGATTCCAGAGGGAGAGACTTGAGAGATAGGGAGAGAGATATGGAGTGTGATAAAGAGGGATTGGGAGAGAGAGAGAGAGATGAGAGAGAGGGTGTGGGAGGGATACCTAAGATAGGGAGAGAGAGAGAGGGAGTGAGAGAGGGGGTTGGAGTGAGAGGGATTTATCTAGGTATGGTGGGAGGGATAGAGGGAGAGAGAGATTTATCTAGGGAGGGTGCCAAAGGGAGAGACCTGTGAGAGAGGGGGGTGCAAGGGAGAAACTTGAAGGATAGGGAGAGAGAGGGAGCGTGAGAGAGAGGAAGTGGGAGAGGGAGGTAGCGAGAGAGAGAGAGAGAGAGAGAGAGAGAGAGAGAGAGAGAGAGAGAGAGAGAGAGAGAGAGAGAGAGAGAGAGAGGGAATTATCTAGGTAGTTTTGGAGGGATAGAGGGAGAGAGGGGGTTGGAGTGAGAGGAACCTATCTTTGTAGGGTGGGAGGGATGATGAGAGAGAGAGAGATAATTATCTATTTATGTAGGTAGGGTGCTTGAGGGAGATATGTGAGAGAGAGAAGGGGTTAGGAGGGAGATAATTAAGAGAGAGGGAGTGGGAGAGAGAGGGATGTGAGATAGAGGGAGTGAGAGAGAGAGAGAGGGACTTGAGAGAGGGAGAGGGGGTGGGAGGGAGAGACTTGAGAGAGATAGAGTTATCTAGTTATTTAGGTAGGGTTCTTCAAGGAAACCTAAGAGAGGGAGGTGTGGGAGGGAAATAGTTGAGAGAGAGGCAATGGGAGATAGAGGGATGAGAGAGAGATAAAGGGAGTGAGAGAGGGAGAGGGGGTGGGAGGGAGAGACTTGAGAGAGAGAGAGTTATGTAGTTATGTAGGTAGGGTGCTTGAGGGAGAGACTTGAGAGAGAGAGGGGGGTGGGAGGGAGAGACCTAAGAGATAGGGAGAGAGGGAGTGCGAGAAATAGGGAGTGAGTGTGAGAGAGATCTAGTTATGTATGTAGGGTGCCTTAGGGAGATACATGAGAGATAGAGGGAGAGAGACCCCATTTCTTTGAGGCATTTTTTCTTACAATTCTCATTACCTTGTTAATGCATCCACATTGACCACGAGGACATATCTCATTAAGGAATTTTGTCAAATAGTTCATGTGCCTTGTCTATGCATCCACATTTCACACGTGTCTACTAGGGAAATTACAACCATGAAACTCATGAAAATGCCCCCTTTTATGTTTTGATAGATGTCATACCCCATTCCAAGGTCCCCTTGTTGCTATGGCTAAAATCCTAAAACATGTGCTTTCGACCAAACTATGGATGCATGAAAAAAATCTATCAAAGAATAATAGTAAGTGTATAAGAGGGAAATCGAGATCATGCAATGTAAAATTGAATGAACGAAAACTAATATAATTCAAACAAAAGATGATTAATTCCCATTACTCATGAAATGAAACTACACAATTAATAAATTCAAGAACATAATTGAAAGAAAACAATTAGAATGAATTAAAAAAATATATATTTACTATCCCATGTTGGAGTGTGTTCATGAAGATGTTGGGTTGCTTGTATCAATGCGAAGCCTCCATCGTGTGTGAAAAAGCTTGAAGAACGTGCATGTGTTGATCAAAGATATGTGTGAAGCTTTGTTAAAATATCAATTAAGATTGTGGTATAACTTCATTGTGTAAAATGTGTTAATTATCCGATCATTTTTTAGAAGAAAGGTGGTTGATATATAGAATTTGTGTTCGAATTGAATGCTTGAGATTGTGTAGTAGAATATCCTGATCAACGGTTGAAAGATGTTGAGAGGAAATAGATGGGAATAACCAACGTAAATTGATTACGTAATCGGTGTGATTGAAGAAACCATTTTGAGTGTTTAGTGTGATTGATGAAATAGATTGAATAATTTTTGGGATTGAAAATTATATGAATTTGTTAGGAAATAGATGGATTAGTCAGCCAATCAGAGTGAGCAATTAGGGGATCGTAATTTTCTCAATCATGAAAGTGGGTGAGGATAATTAATTAATCTTTTTGAGTTGAACGTGCAAATCAAGTTTGACTTTTGTAAATAAAGTGGTAATTGTTTGATTTGACCTTTTGGATGATGTTTTTGAATAATTTATTTATTTATTCAAGTTTAGGGGAAAGTGACAGTTAAATTATAATGTTTTAATAATTTAATTGACTCGGGGGAATAGGTTAAATTATTGACATAAATAAATAATTGATGTTATTTAATTAACCAGGAAGAATAAAGTTAGATTAGGACTTTATTAAAAATAAAATTTATTTAATTGGTCAAATTTGATAAAAAAGTGAATTAATTAAATAATGTCATATTATTCAATTAATTGAAGAAATTAGGATTTTAGGACTTTATTAAATAAAAGGAATTTATTTAATTCATCAAAAATGGTGAAAAATGAATTAATTAAGTAATGTCATATTATTCAATTAATAGAGGAATTTATGGCCTTGATGCAATTGATGTGAAATGCATTGATATTTAGTGATAATGATGTTGATGATGAGAAAAGGTCATTTATGATGTGCAATAAGTGTTAGATCAATTTTACATGTCTACCTTAAGCAAACAAATAAATAAGGTATTGAGTTGTTTGAAAAAATTCCTCAAAGAAATTTTGTCTCATGGTGATGTACATCACCATGAGATCACATTTATTTGAGGCATTTTTTCAAGAAACTCATTGCCTTATCTATGCTACCACATTTTCCATATATTTTAAATTTTGGGTATATCCTACAACCATTCCAATCTTTATGGGCAGATTGAAAAATGAACTAATGAAGTCAAAGATTCTTGAACTTAAGACTTCTATGGAGAAAATACAACTAAAAATAGATGATAAGGAAGAAGCAATCTGAAATGTAAGTGAAAAAAAGGAGAATTGGTGTTGTGGACACCTGAAAGTCTTATCTATAAAGGTAGAGAAGTTTTGTAAAGAACTTGTTAAAAGAAACACTTGCATTCTATAATTAGAAAGACACTTCCAAAAATGATAATAATAGTTGTAGATGCAAAGGCAATAGTTGGAAGTGTTGAAATTGAAGACTAAAATAACCACTTAGAAAAGGAATTAAAAGACAAGAAGATTTTATCGTCAATGAAAAGGAAGTTAGTCTTCTCTAAAAGCACATGAAAAAGAAGCAAACCAAATTGAATGAGATACATAATGTATTCAATGAAGAGATTCTTCTTTCTCTCGAGAATTTGAGGAAGGTGTGTATGTATATTCTTCTTTGTTCGTCATACAACCAAACCAAGTGTTCCAACATGTCCGTATGGGTGGTTTTATGCTAGGAAAGGTCTTCTTTTGCACCCAAACACGTTGAAATAGTTTGAGCCACATTCTACTGGCAAAGTATGTTAAGAGACCAAAGTGCAATAGGGCAAAAAAAATCAATGAGCGATTACTTGGAAACTATGGAACTTGGAAAATTTTTCTCTAAGGTTGTGGGATCATGTAGAGCCCCTCTACAATAAACTCTCTTTATTTTTCATGGCTTGTAGTTTTTTGCCCATGGTGAACAAATTTCAGTTGATGGAAAATAGGTCAGTTGCATGTAGTGTAAAGTTGGAAAGTGATGTAACTTTTATTTTTTCATCATACGATGAAACCAATTATTCCAACACGTATGTATGGGTGAATTAATGCTAGGAAAGGTCCTATTTTGCACCCAAACATGCCGAAACAGTCCAAGCCACATTCTACTGATGAAGTCTCTTAAGAGACCAAAGTGAAAAAGGGAAAAAAAATTTGATGAGCAATTACTCAAAAACTGTGACACTTGGAAACACTATGTTCAAGGCTACATGATCACGTAGGGCCACTCTATAATAACCTCTCTTAGATTTTGATAGCTCCAAGTCATTTTCTTGTGGTGAACATATTTTAGTTGATGGAAAATGGGTTAGTTGCATGTAGTGTAAAGTTGCAAGGTAGGCCACTTTTTGTTTTGTTCTTCATGGGACCAAAAAATTAGCACCAACACATCTAGGTGGGCACATCTACACTAGGCATGGTCATTGCGCTTCGTTATAAAAGGTTTATAGTATTTCCTATTCGAAGGGTCACAATTGTTCACCTTTGAAAAGTCACAACCAAATTCATATCATCACTATTTGTGAGAACCTAAATTGATTTATTTACAACTTTTTAGATATGCTTGGGGCAAAAAGCAATTCTTGAACTTTCATTTGGTTCTGTTTTTGTCATCCACGTCTCTTGAAGTTGTTTATTGACTATTATAAGCATGTAATTTTAACTTTTAAAGTTGCATTCTTCTAATTATTGGGTTCGAATTCATGTTTAGAAATAGGATGAATATCTATGAAGTTTTCTATTGGGAAGGTTGATTTATGGTCTCTTAGTATTGAATAATCCAATTCCCTTATGATCTTTAATAAGACGTGCATGCCTTGAGTTTTTGTTTTTGAGACTTAGTTGTTACTTTCCATTTTCTTTTGTCAATAGTTTTATGATTTTTTCTTTATCTACGTAATACATGAAGCATACACGTGGAATGGTAGATGTCTTCCTCAATGATATAAATCATGAAGCATACACATGAAGCATGAAGCATGAAGATGAATCATACACATAATTTTCCTACGTGAAGCAAATGAAGCATGAAGCATTAATATATTCATATGATTGATTTAATGTTCAATAATCTTACAGGAGAATAATGTTCAAACTTTATTATATATTTACAATTATAGAAAGTAAAAGTGCATGGAAAACACTTAGATTTTAAATATTTGAAGTAAACCATCTACAAATATCTATTGAAGTGTGGGTTTATCATACAAATATGGACACCATTAATAAAAAATATTTGTATTAACCTGTAGAAATGTAAAATTGACCTAAAACCTATCACACACCCTAAACGACATTTTCACATCATCAACATCATTATTATCAAATATCACTACATTTCACATCAATTACATCCAAAACCCTAAATTCTCCTATTAATTGAATAATACGACATTATTTAATTAATTCACTTTTCCATCAATTTTTGACTAATTAAATAAATTTCATTTATTTAATAAAGTCCTAAAACCCTATTTTTGCTATTAATTTAATAATACGACAAAAATTAAAAAATTCACATTTCATCAATTTTGACCAATTAAATAAATTACATTTATTTAATAAAGTCGTAATCTAATTTTGTTTCATCCTGATTAGTTAAATAACACCAATTATTTAATTAAGTCACTAAATCACTTTATTCCCCTAAGTCGATTGAATTATTAAATTATACTAATTTAATTAACTCACTTTCCCTCCAAAATTTAAATGAATTAAATAAACTATTTAAATCATTATAAAAAATAAAATCAAACTAATGCAACTTTATTTGCAAAAGTCAAACTTGATTTGCACGTTCAACTCCAAAATGAACATGAATTAGTTAATCATTCTCAACCACTTTCCTAATTGAGTAAATTATGAATCATTGATTGCTCAATCTAATCCCTAATAGATCAATATATTCTTCAATCCCCCAGATTATTCAGTCTAATTCCTAATAGATCAATCTAATTCCTAACTAATCAATCTAATCCCTAACAGATCAATCTATTCTTCAATCCCACAGATTATTCAATCTAATTCCTAATAGATAAATCTAATTCTTGACTGATCAATCTATTCCTCAATCACACTAATTATGTAATATATTTTGCACAGATTATTCATGTCTAAAATATTCTCAAAAACATTCAACCGTTGATTTGGATTCAACATTTTTAATCTTGATCATCCATTTCAAATCATAATTTTTATATAACAAACCTCTTTCCTCACAAAAAAGGATCGAAGAATCAACATCATTTGCACAACAAAGTACTACCAATATTCCTAATCACCATTGACAAAGCTTCAACATATCTTCGATCAACCATACACACAATCATTCTTCAAGCTCTCACACAAACTATGGAGGCTTCACATTGATACGAGCAACCACATCTTCATGAATACACTCTGACACGAGATGGGTAACGATTTTGTTTATTGAATTCATTTGTTTTTGATACATTTCATTTACATGTTCTTGAATTAAGTGTTCTTAATTATGCATTTCATGAGTGAAGGAATAGATCTAGATTAGTTTTTTTTAATTTAGATTAGCTTCTACTTCATTTCATCTATCTTGTTTACACTCTATGATTCTCATGCTCACACATTCTGGCATGCCCGATGGGAACCTAGTCCCCAACACTAACGATTTTGTTAGAAAATTTTGAAGCTACAAGTCTCAGAGGTGTTCTATAAAAATCCTCATGCATAGGAACAAGTTTTTTTTGCATCTTCTTTCATGGTTTTTCCACTTTTGACATTTTTTTGGCACATTTGATAGTGATTATGGTGCTTTTGACAATGATTCTCGCACATTTGACCTATGTTTCATATTTTTTGACATTTTCCAGTGCCTTTTCTCTCTGATAGAGGGCACTTTTGACATAACAAGGTGCTATTGACTAGTAATCAAGACCTTTTTTACCCTATCTTCAAACGACCATATCTTGGTAATATGGAAGTATTTTTTAATGATTTGTTTTAAATGGGGTAGAATTTCACGATCTTTGCAATGGTGTAGGTAGTTTTCAGTTTTTGTACAGTTAGATTTTCCATTGGTGCACTTAAAATTAACTTACCTCTCGATTTGGTCTAGGTTGTAGGGTTTTTATGATTAATCAATTGTGTAACCCTAACGTTTGATTGTGTGTTGTGTTTGGGAAGTTTCTAAACATCTCTTATGTAGATCTTGTAGGATTTATGATGCATCTTTTTTATGAAAAAAACTAACACGTTTTATGTAGGGAAGATGAACGATCAAAGAGTTTCATCATTTTAATGCTTTTTGTGTTAGGAATCCTTCATTTTGGTGCTTAGAAAAACCTTACAAACAACACATTTGTTTTTAAGTGATCTAAAATGAGTTAGTTCAATAATTTTTAAGTTAGGAGAATCTTCATTTTGGTGCTTAAAAAGAACAACACAAACAACACATTTGTTTTTAAGCTGTCTAAAATGAATCATTTCAATGCTTTTTAAGTTATGAGAATCTTCATTTTGGTGCTTAAAAACAACACAAACAACACATTTCAATTAAAGTTCTCTAAAATGAAATCTTCCCAGAATTTCATAGTTAGAGAATCTTCACTTGGTGCTTAAAAAGAACAACACAAACAAACAATTCATTTGGTGCTCTAAAAAAGGTTTTTAAGCTTTCAAGTTAACGCTTTGAATGTTTGATTTTTTGTTTGTGGACCAAAAAAATTTCCTTTTGTTGATGCACAATCGAATTTATTTTGTTTACCAAGTAAGACCTGGATCTATTTAGAAACACTCAAGTTTTGGGCTTAAAAAATGAACAAATAATTCTTTTATTTTGCACCTTTGATATGGTATTGAATGATATCCAAAACACTTCCCTTGGATTCTTTTAGAAAGAACCTTTGATATCTATTCACACATTTTTGGGAATAGCACCACTCGAGGTGCTTAAAAAGAATCAAATTTCTATGAATTGCATTTTGTGCATTCAGTGTTTGGAAAGATAAAGCATTTGTATTCTCCCCTCGTACCTTTTGGCAATCTTGGGTGAGAGAAAAAATTCTTGAGCTTCACACTTTTATTTTCAAAGCATACCTTTAGAGGGCCTGCCTATTGAAAAAACATCCATGTCAGAGACCTCATAGGCGATCCAAGTGACACTATGTTGGTCCACTATATAAATTATTGTGGGTGTGAGGAAATTTCATCACCCACCAATCAAGGCTACTTTATACTGATGTCAGTCTCCCTCTGTATCTGTGTGATATGTAAAAACCAACAAGGACTGGGAGGCCTCTTAATTGAGAAAAATTCTGCATGTATAGACATTTGAAACTCATGACCTCAAAACATGACTACGAACCAAATGTTTTAGAAGCTACCCCTTTATCCAAAAAAAATATTTGAAAGTGGTGCATCAAAATTTACTTTTGAGAAGTTACTTGCCATGTCTAACTTCAAGCCTGCACCATAAGTTGCATGTAAAATCATCCCTTCAGGGCATGAGGAAGGCCTACCTAAAAGGATGGTTTCTATCTCTAGGGTTATAAAAAAATTTGTGTTAAACTTGCCAAAAACATTTAAAACAAATTTTGACATCAAACATTGTGCTTGAGCTAAAAATAATACATCAAAAGAAACAATAAACATGATGGTTGGATCACAAACCCTTTGAATTAGTGTATGATTTTAAAATAATCCCTATATTTACACTCCTTAAGGACCTCCTTAGAGGTTTCTGAATATTAATGCTTTAATTTCAGTCTATATTGGCTCAAAGTAAATGTTGGAAACTATGGATTTGGTATCATTATTTCACAACTTAAAGCCATAGAAATACATGTCACATAAATACATGCTTTTTATTGAGCCAGACAAAGTTGTTGTATCACTTACCACATCTTGAAACATATCAAAACACC